>JAMXBB010000011.1:16829085-17061933 GCA_024138015.1 Lumnitzera littorea
GGGGGGGTTTGTTTGGGGGGGACATATGAACCCCAATTCCTTGCAATTGGGCCATACCATGGTTATAATGGCAAGCATTGGACACATGCACTATATGGAAAAGTAAAAGTTGCATTATGTAGACCAAATGCTTAAAAGGAGAGGAGAAAACAATGTTGATAGGTACATGCAAGCTTTAAGCGCAATAGAAGTTTAAGCTCATCAACAATTTGCTAAAGATGGCAATCTCACATAAAAAGAATTCATTGAGATGATGTTACTTAATGGATACTTCATTGTTGAGTATTTTCGTAAATTCTCAAGATGAAGTGAGAATGAAGATGACCCTCTTTTGCATGTTGGTTGGATGTTGTTTAGCATATGACATGATTTATTGCGACTTGAAAATCAACTTCCATTCCTAGTCCTTACAAACTTATATGACTTGATAGGAGATGGTAATAGCTCTAATAAGCATCATGATTTTACTGATCCTGCTTAGAATTTCCTTACCAGACAAACTAAATGTGAATTTCTAGAACATAATTTTGAGCATCTGCTTCATCTTTTCTATTAAGGAATGAGAGCTGTGGTTCTATAAATAGGGCAAACTGAAAATTCTTGGGAAAGGAACATTAGATGTTCAATATGTTCAACCACAGAGGTTACAGAACATAGAGTCAAATTCAAATTAGTAGAAAATTGCCATATGTTTGACATTAGATTCAACAAGGGTATTACTGTACCTTATTGTTTTCCAGCTTTACAATAAGCGGTAGTATAATATTTTTACATCTTAAGAGTAATAAACCTTGACTACATGTATTTATTCTCTTGTATTCCGTAAAATATGATTATCATATACAATAACAAAATACATAGTATGTATATGAGGGTACATTGGAGATCCCAACTATTAAAGTTGAAGATCACTTTAAGGCTTGTTTTAGAAACTTAGTTGCCTATGAATAGTATCGCCAAGGTCAAGCAATTATGTATTTGATTAACCATGTTGCTTTCATAGATTGTCTGGTGAATACTCCTCATGATGTCAAATTGCTTCGTAAAAAGAAGATTATTGATAATTACCTTGGTGATGATAAAGTGGTTTCAACAATGTTCAAGGAGATGATTGGCAACATTAAGATTGAGAAGGGACTATTTCAATAGTCCACAGGCTCCTTATCGTTTGTTGTAGCACTCTTATTACTTATTGCCACAATAATGCAAACTATTGGTGTTATGTTATCTATCACATAAAGGACTAAGAGGGCTTTCAAATATGTATTGATTGTAAGAATGGTTTAGTTAGTTGTGACAATGGAATGTGATTTGTACGTCAACTCAATAAAATAATCTCTTATTATGATAATAATGTTCATTTAGTAATCTTGAATTCCCTAAGGCAAATTTGCACCATCTATGATTGCTTATGATGATGGAAATATGTGAAATATTGCTTAGGTCTTCGAAAATGGTAATACAAGCTTGTTTTGTTTTTCTTTCTTTTTAATTACATAAAATCCAATGAAGATGAGCACATTAATAAAAGCGAGTTTGGACTATAAAGTCTGTAGTCACATTTTCATTGTCCATTAATGTAGAATAAGGCCTAAAAAGGAGAAACTAATATGTGAGAAGATTGAAGAAAGCAAAGTGTTATAGGCAACAAATCATGGAAAGTCAAACAAGTGTAATTAATTCATAACAAGAATTATTAGAATAAGTTTCAATTTGGTGATTCGAAAAGAGTTGACATTGGAAATATTGAAGAAGTAGATATATCGGTATGGGTTTGATGAAGAATAATTCGTAAACTAATTCAATCTAAATCAGATATTTGCCTTTTAAGTTATAATTTGTCACTTATTCCATACCATTAATGACTGGATTTAATTTTTGTACTTTACAAAAATTTATAATATTATGTAATAATACTATACTTTTATGATGACGAGAAATAAAATTACTTTCCTCTTAAGTAGTAAAAATCAAGTCGATAAATGGAAAGATTAAGAGAATTATATGGAATAATAGATGCCAATACTATTGTTTTTTTAAATGAGATACACTAAAAAAGAAGTGCAAGCGACTCTACCTACCTTCTTGTCAGTACAAATTGGATAGCTTGCTCATATACCCGAGAGATAAGTCCTATCAATATCCAATTTAATTTGTTTACTTCCTGTCCACAGTTTCAAATGATCCTCCTTCTCTCCATCAACATGATCATAGCCATCACATTCCTCTTCTCCTGCCCTCAGTCCTTCCCCCTGACCTCATGACTGATGACTCCATCAAAACTCCATCATCTACCACTCGTAACTCGTCATTAACACCATCGTCCTGCCCTCAGTCCTTCCCCTTGCCTTCACCACTCATAAGTCTCGTCTTTAACACTGTCGTCCTGGCCTCGGTCCTTCTCTGTCGTCTTTATTTGCCCTCTACCCATCTTCACTCTCCCTCGCTCATAACTATGTTGAATCTTAAAGATATGATTTCAAAAATTATTAAAAACGCGCACTTTTTACCTGCCGCTTAACAAAAGTTTTCATACCATGGCAGTCTCGCATTTGTTAAACACAAGAATCCTAGGGAGACGAATATAAGTTGAGGTGGGCAACAGCACATTACTTTTGGCTCTTGTTTGAACCAGATCCCCGTACGCGCTCCTGGACGCGTGCATCTGAAAAACAAATTGTCAAGGTTGGAAACGTTGAACGGAGTGCGAGTAAATCCCAAGCCTGTACTGTCAAAAGAAAACATAAAGCTTTTATTTTTTAATAAACATAAATAAATAAGTAAATTAATTAATTAATTAGTATTAATGTGGCGCAACATATATTGTAAATAAAAATAAAATATCATATAAAATTAATGTCTCATATTCAAAGTGAGGTATTTATATAAAATCAATATCTCATTTTCAACATGAGATATAATATTGATATTTATTAGAATATTTTAGAAATATCTGTCAATTATATAAAGAGTATATTTAGGATATTTTCTATGTTTAGGACTGCACTTCAAATAACAAACTACGTGCAAAGTTGCTTCCCAATGAGCTTCTCTTGGTTGATGCATAAATTGTGCCAAAATATGAACATTGTAGGACAACTCAGGTCGAGTAAGAGTCAAATAAATCAGTCTTCCGACCAATCTTCAATACTTCTCTGAATCTGCCAACAATGCATTTTTTGCTAAGGCTAAATGATGATTTTGTTCAATAGGAAAACCAGATGGTTTAGTACCCAATAATCCAGCTTTACTGATAATATCCAAAGCATATTTACGTTGGCAAAAAAAAATTCCTTCTTGATTCCGAGCCACCTCTATGCCTCAAAAATACTTCAATGTTCCCAAATCTTTCATGTAGAAGTAGTGGCATAAATAATCTTTAAACTTCTGAATGGCAACTCCATTATTCCCCGCAATAATAAGATCATTGACATACACCAGTATACTCAAATGTATCTTGTCTCGATTTAAAGTAAACAATGAATAATCAGATTGAGATTGAAGAAATCCATACCGCTTTAATGCAGTTGTCAATTTGGAAAACCAACATCGGGGGGCCTGTCGTAACCCATAAAGTGATTTACGTAATCGATGAACTTTGCCAGGCTGTTGAGTAGAGAACCCAGGTGGCATCTTCATGTACACCTCTTCTTCTAAATCTCCATGTAAGAATGCATTATGAACATCCATTTGATGGAGTTCCCATCCCTTTGTTGCTGCCACTAAAAGAAAAGTACGTACAGTAACCATTTTTGCAACAGGAGTGAAGGTCTCATTGTAGTCAATTCCTCCAATCTGATTATTGCCAAGAATCATCAATCGAGCTTTATAACGTTCAACCGAACCATTTGAGTTATATTTGATCTTGTAAACCCATTTATTGCCTATAGCTTGCTTTCTCTGTGGTAAATCTTCTACAGTCCATGTCCCATTAGCCTCAAGTGCCTCAATTTCTTTCATCATGGCTTCTTTCCATCGAATGTCTTTGATGGCTTGAATATAAGAAACAGGCTCCTTTTCGGCTGTCATAGCTGCTAAGAAAGAACGATGTTGTGGAGAAAATTTGTCACAATTTACATAATGTACTATAGGATAGGAGGTACCTGTGGACGGAATTAGATTGGAGGAACATGCAAAGGGACTTATTTGTTGTGCAGTATATGTCACAAAATCTTACAGTCGAGTAGAAGCTTCTTTTGTTCTATGACCTCGTCCAAGTTGTTCTGGAACAGATTCACCCAAGATTTTAATGACACCCCCCCTGTCATTATTATCACTTTGAGTCACAGTCGAATTCTCAGGTACCTCACTTTTGTCTTCCTCATTCAATTCACCATTAAAATGATTGGTGATATCGAAAGAAGCATTTTGTACAAGATCTGGTTGCACACCTTCCTTATCAGAATATGGAAATTCAGATTCAGAGAACATAACATCCTTGGATACAAAATATTTTCCTGTATCAAGATCATAAACTTTCCACCCTTTTTTTCCGAAAGGATATCCTACAAATAAACAACGTTGACTCTTGCTAGCAAACTTGTCTTTTTCCCTATTTAAGTTCCGAGAATAACACAGGCACCCAAAAGTTCGAATGTGATTATAACTAGAAGGTTTACCAAACAATATCTTATAAGGAATCTTTCCTCTTAATAACTTAGAAGGAGTCCAATTGATCAAATATGCAGCCGTTAGAGCACATTCTCCCCAAAATTTGATGGGAAGATTGGCCTGAAATCTTAAAGCTCTAGCCACATTTAAAATATGACGATATTTCCTCTCAACACGTCCATTCTGTTGAGGTGTTCCTACACATGAGGTCTGATGTAAAATTCTATTTTCAGAAAAATAGTTATGCAAGCTAGCAAATTCAGTCCCATTATCACTTATAACTATCTTCACATCTTTTTGAAATTGTCTTTTAGTCATGGCAAAGAAATTACGCATGACAAGTTCCACTTCTGTTTTTTCAGTTAACAAATATATTCATACACCCCTAGAAAAATCATCAACAATGGTAAAGAAATACAAGGCTCCATAAGAAGCATTAACACGATAAGGTCCTCACAAATCACAATGAATTAATTCAAAAATTTCATTTGCTTTAGTGTCACTAGAAACAAAAACTTCTCTTATTTGTTTAGCTCTCAAACAAATGTCACATGTTTTATTTTTTACTGAACTATTACTAAATTCAACTTGAGGAAGAGATTCCACAATTTTTGCAGATGGATGCCCCATCCTCCTATGCCATAATTCAAAAGAATCTACATGGCTTGTCTTGCATGCTTGGACTGATACTGCTAATTTCAAATAATAAAGTCCCTTGCACTGTTCACCCGTTCCAATCACCATCCTCGAGGTACGGTCCTGTATAACACAAATTTTATTAGTAAATTGGACATTACAATTAGAGCCATCAAGCAATTGTGACACAGATATCAAATTACAATTCAAATTTGGAACATAGAGAACATTGTCTAGTTTGATATGTTTTCCCAAGCAAACTGATCCCTCCTTCAATGCCATTTCCTGCTCTTCATTAGGTAATCCAATTGAACATGCCACAATTTCTTTTAAATTTGTTAAACATTCTAAAGTACCTGTCATATGTTGTGAAGCACCGGAATCAATAATCCAATTTAGATTATCCTTACCGTTCATTTTCTCACTAGTACTCGGTTTGCACGTGTTCAACAAATTGAGAAAAAATGATCATTGTTCTGCTGTCAAGGTTCTAGAAGCTGTATTTTCTTCCGTTGCTGCCATTGATGATGATGGCTGCCCAATTACATGGACTGTATTCACCTTTGGCGTATTACTTTGCCCACGCCCTGTACTCTGTCCCTCGCTAGTCATAGTGTTTTTTTTTTTTTTAACCAATCTTTGATTTCATATAAAATTTTGAGAAGTAAATTTTTGTGTGTATATATTCATGTCACAGGCCAAAAAGGGCCAATATATATACAATATAGACGCATTAACCAAACTTCTAAACATAGAAAATAAATATCCTAAATATACTCTTTACATAATTGATAGATATTCCTAAATATTCTAATACGTTCTAAACATAGAAAATATCCTAAATATATTCTTTACATAATTGACAGATATTCCTAAAATATTCTAATAATATTTATATAATTTATTTTAATATAGTTGGTATTTATATATTTGATTGATAGATATAAAAATTGTTCCCATAAAACTTATATGCTACATGAGTATAATTACGTTCAGATTATCTAAATCGGGTTTTTGAGTTTGTTCCTAGCAGTTCCGTTCATTGATCTTTCTATGACAACTTGATTTGCAGAATTAATGTAATTGTAATTCTTACTTGAAAGAGTAACCACTATTTCATGTTGTAAGGCAGCCGACATGCAAAACTTTTGATAATGTAGTTATCTTTAATGATTTTCCACACGTGTCTCTGTGTATGAATTAAATGACATCACCTGCACGTGGTAATAATTAGACCTAAGTAGTCACGATGACATTGTCCAAGTCTTCTGCAACATTCACACTCAGTGTCCAAGTCTTCCGCAACTTGCAAGTCCTCTAAAAGAGCTCGAATTTATTATTCCACAATTGTCCATCCATCTATGTATCTACACACGTTTTTACCTCATGTCATCAGGCTCAAAACATTGAACGTCTAAACTATTAGATTTTAGTCGTAAGTTATTCGAAATAAATTTTAAAAACAGTTCAGGTGATTTTTTTGGGTACAAGAAGAATGGAAGAAAACAATGGAGTAAGTTTATTTATTTTTTTCCAATCTATTTTTCTTTCCTTGTTTTGGGTTCTTAAAACTGCGTACTTTTTTTTTTTAATTTTCTTTGAGGTTTACTCATGAAGGTTATTTTGTGTAAATAAAAATAGAAGGCATCATTAAAGGAAGCTCTTTAACTTAGTTACAATGATTTCATTTGTCCTTGTTAATAATTTTCTTTCTAGCTAAGAAAATACAGATATATATATATATATATATATATATATATACACATTTACGATTTAACATAGAGGAAAGAAAAGGCCCAAAAAAATAAAAGGATAAAGGAAAAATTTTATTATTTCCTCTTCAATGTACAAAATTTCATGTTACAGCAATATAGTAAAAGCTTTAGATGAATTGTAAATACACTTAGAAGCTACTAAGGTGCTAATAAACTACTAAGCTAATAACACATTTTGTAAATGTTCCTTAGACCAACATAAAAGGTCTAGAATTATCACATTTTATAGTTCTTTTAACTACTATAGTCAAATCTGGGTCAACTCAACTGGTTCAACAGGAACCGACCATGGAAACGGGCCGATCTTATGTTAAAATCGGATTGACGCTAATCCATTTAAAACCGAGCAACCCAAATACGATTCAACCACAACCCAAGCTACTCAATCGAGTCTATGGGCCTAAATCACAGACATAACACAAGGCCTTAGCAAAGTATTTTGTTTAAAGGTAGGCCATCTACTAGCTCTTATGCATGCCATATGAAAAGTAGTGGTGGATGTGATTCGGTTCAGGATTGTTCACCTTTTTTTACTGAACTGAACTTAATATAACAGTTCGATTTTTTTTTTTAAATTGAATTTAACCTACGGTTCGGTTCATAGATTTTTCAAACCTAATTAAAATTAGGATGGTTCGATTTAATCTATGGTTTGAACTGTTTATGTTAAATTTTTACTAAATATTTTTATCTTTAATAAATATGAAAATTTTTTTATTTAACTTAATTTTAATAATTAATACAAAATTAAGGTAAAGAATAATAAGATATGAAAAATTTGATGAAATTTATGAAGATTAATGGAAAAAAAAAATAAAAAAGTATAAAATAACTGTATGAATATTTTTATTTAACTAAACGAATCAGTTTAAAATGGTACGGTTCAATTTACTTCTTCGAACCGAACCGTAAACTGTTTATATATAATTGAACCAAAATGTAAACTAAACAGTTTGTAAAAAAATCAAAATTTCGATTTGATTTGCAGTTTAATCCGCGGTTGGTGGTTTTTATTTTTTTTTGCTAAAAAATAAACACAGCAACAAAGGTTTCGAAGTCCACATATATATACTGGTCCGATGCAACGGTTTAGTTGATGTGGAACTTGAAAAGCAAATGCCACAGCCAGAGCATGTAAGTCGGGTTATCATGTAGCATTTTTGACATTCGTAAAGTGACTATATGAGGGCATCATAAGAAGCTTCAAAACCAATCCTAGGGAAAAGGAAAAAAAAAATCACAAGTAAATATCATTAAATAAAAGAAATTTATCTTCTAAGATTGATTATTAAATTGGAAATGAAGGGGCATTAGTATTAGATATTAGAGAGAAGCACCTATATTTATTTTTAAATAGGCTCGTTTAAGAGCTAATTATTAAAGTCAATAGCAACCAATTAGATCACATTGTTAACTAAATCACTCATATAAATAAATTATTTATATTTTATTTATAAATATCTAATTTATATTCAATGTGAAAAAATACTTATCAATACAGATTAAAAGAAACCAATTCCAATTTATATTTTAATTAGAGCGAATATTGTAAGTTGATTTATTTGAACTTGTAATTTCATATTTCATTTAAAATATGACTTGTCTATATTTTTCATTGAACTTGGTTTAACCCTTTATCAAACCTGGTTTGACCTCTTTACTCTTAATCTCTTTACATATTCGAATCAACCCTCTAGGTTGGGTCTCACAACATTGCTTTTGACTATGATAATAGGATTTTAGCAATAGTTTAAGGATGTTTGTATATTTTAAAAAGTCATAGAAAGATGAAATTACCTTTTAACAATTTAAAGGTATATTTACATTTAACCAATAATTTTAAGAGTATATTTATAATTATTGCAAAGTTTTGCAATTCCTATATAGATCTATTTATCTATATATATTATCGTATCATTAGCTATGTATATGATCTAGGTAAATTGAACTTGTTTACGTCAGCAATGCACATAATGTGATGCTAGGTGAGATATCAATTCAAATTATGGGTAAACTATGCTGTTTACCACTAGCACTATCAAAGATTCCTATACCTAAAATTCATAATCAACTTCGCGGAGTCAATGAAAAGGCATATGAACCTCAGTTTGTTGCAATTGGACCATTCCATCATTACAATGGCAATCGTTGGCACTGGCAATATATGGAAAAGCCAAAGTTACGCTATTTACACCAAATGCTTAGAAGGATAGGTGAAAATAACATTGATAGGTACGTATAAGCTTTAAGCCGAATAGAAGTTGAAGCTCGTCAACAATATGCCGAAGATGTCAATCTTACACAAAAAGAATTCATCCAAATGATGCTACTTGATGGATGCTTTATTGTTGAGTACATTTGTAAGTACTTAAGTCCATATGAGAATGAAGATGACCCTTGTTTGCTTCCTTAGATGGATAATAGCATATGATGTGATCTATTGCTACTTGAAAATCAACTTTCAAAGTTATATGAGTCGATAGGCAATCAGTGAGATGAGTTTACTAATCTTGCTTGGATTTTCCTTACCCTACAAACAACATGTTCGTTGCTATCGAAAAATGATAGCTAGTCTTGATCTTCGATGTCAAGAAGAAAGGGGGAAAAATGAAAATCCTTGGGGAAGTAACATCAGATATTTAATGTAATCAGCTACAAAGCTTACGGAACATGGAATCAAATTCAAACAAGTAAATTGCAACATGTTAGACTACAACATGTTTGACATTAGATTCAATGGGGGTACATTGGAGATCCCAACTATTAAAGTTGAAGACGATACCGATGCACTTTTTAGAAATTTAGTTGCTTATGAACAACATCACCAAGTTAGAGAAACCATATATGTGACTGATTATGTTACTTTCATAGATTGTTTGGTAAATACTCCAAATGATGTCAAATTACTTCGTTAAATGAAAATTATTGATTATTTGATTGGTGATGATGAAGCGGTTTCAACAATGTTCAACAAGATGGGCAACTATGTCAATTTTAATCAATGGAATTTCTACTATTCAACAATCTTCTTTGAGGTGAATAAGCATTGTGAGAAGAAACAAAACCATTGGATGGCAACATTGAGAAGGTGCTATTTCAATACTCCATGGGCATCCTTATCATTTGCTGCAATACTCATATTACTTATTGTCACAATATTGCAGACTCTTGGCACTATGTTATCTGTCACATAAAGGACTAACAGGGCTTTCAAATATGTATTGATTGTAAGAATGGTTTAGCTGTGATGATAGAATGAGATTTGTATGTCAACTCAATAATAATATGTTGTTGTGGTATTAATGTTATGTTCCTTTGGTAATCTTGAACTCCTAAGGTAAATTTGCACCATCTTTGATTGCTCATGATGATGGAAATATCTAAAAGATTGCTTAGGTCTACAAAAATGGTAATACAAGCTCATTTTGTTTTTCCTTCATTTTAATCACATAATATCCAACGAGGATGAGAACTTTAATAAAAAATCAGTTTAGACTATAAAATTGGTAGTTACATTTTCGTTGTCCATTGACGGAGAATAAAGTCTAAAAAGGAGACATTAATATATAAGAAGATTGAAGAAAGTAAAGTCATTGATTTAAAGTGAAGAAATATGATCATTATAGGAAAAAATTCATGAAAACTAAAACAAGCCTAAGTCATGTCCTATACATATTTTAATAGCTAGCTTTAGACTTTATAACGGGAATTATTATAAGAAGTTTGGATTTAGTCATTTGAAAAGATTTGATGTTGGAAATATTGAAGAAGCACATCGATTGTATAGATTTGACGATGTAGGATAATTCATAAATTAATTCAACTGTGAATGGGAGACTTATTTTTAAGTTATAATTTGGTCACTTAATCCAATACTATTAATGGGTGGATTTAATTTTTGTACTTTACAAAAATTTACAATATCATATAATAATACTATGCTTTTATGGTAAGGAGAAACAAAATTACTTTCTAAAGGAGTAAAATTGAGTTGATTAATGGAAAGGAGGAAGAAAAGATTAAGAGATTCATATGTAATAATAAATACCAATATTATTATTTTTTAAATAAGAAACATAAGTGATTATATTTACCTTCTCTGTTAATACAAGTTGCACAACTTGCTTATGTAATCGAGAAATAAAAATTATCACTATCTAATTTGTTCTTTACTTCATGCCAACAGTTTCAAGTTATACTCCTTCCCTCCATCAACATGATCACACTCATCATATTCCTCTTTCCCTTCTCCCTCCTTACCATTGCTACCACCATTGCGTACCCACCAATCCTTGGAACCAAAACCCTTAATTGTTTGGATGTCAACATTGCCAAACCTATTCGAGAATGAGGTTCTTTAGCTTATATCGAGCACTAAAAATGGTTCTCTTGCTCACTTTTTGGAGATGAAGATGGCTGTTCATGCGGATACTCACATAGATACCCTAGATCATTTTTATTGTCGTTAACTTCAATGTAGGATACGATGTCAATATACTTGACTTGAGATTTCATAATTGTAAAGTTTTTCCTTATTGTTATAATTATAACCATTATTATTATCATCTATGCTATCAAGCCAAAACATTCCCTTTATCTTTCTATTACATTATATAAAGTTTTAAAAACTGAAATAGGTGTATGGTATGAGCTGGTTGGTATAGTTTTTTTGGATCATTGCTCATTTTAGGTACCGCATCACTCCATAGGCCAAGCTGTGGAGTTGGACCACTTATTTGATATGTTAAATGACGTAAAAACTTATGACTTTTCCGGTCAAGATTCCTCTGGGTCTTAGAATCTTTTATCACACGTTGGCTTCGCCTGCGTAAAATGGTAATCTTAGGACGTTAAGATAGATTGCTCTAAATCTAATACCAATATGGACTACCCATTTCAATTGTTGTGCTTTCTAAAATTTCTTAGTGGTAATTGAAGCAAAAGAATGTTATGCGCAAAATTACCCCGTCTTTCTTTCCCTATGATTTCCATCGCCCAACAACTAACAGAAGTTCTATATTTCTTTGTTTACTACTCTTACAGGCTTGACGGAGTTAAGAAACCGGTGAGGCAGTGGTAGAAGACATTATATAGGGTAAAACACGGATCAAGTCATACTATGAGGATAATGTGCCCATTTTATAGGTTCAAACATAATTAGACATCAAATTATAAATACAAATGATAAGAATCACGTATCTATAATATAAATGTCTTCACAAATTATAAAATCATATATATGTATATAAGCTTGTTATTGACTTTCACATTTAAATAGAAAAAGCATGATAAAAAGACCTTTATATTAAAAATCAATCTAGTCCTCTATGTTCTCATTAAGTGATTTAATTAAATTACCTAGACTTATACTTCAATTTTCAATCAAGCCCTCTACATTTCTAAGTAAATCATTTGAGTCCAACTAAGTCCTTATGATGTATGACTAAAAATATAGGAATTGCATGGTGTATAATCATATAAACATAGAGGACTTAAATGATTTACTTGAAGTATAAAGGATTTTTTTTGGTAAAAAAAAAAAAGAAGAAGTATAAAGGATTTAGTTAAAATTTTTTATTCTTATGGGAAACTTAAATGATTCACTTGAACTATAAAGAAATTATTTAACTTTTAACATAAATATAAATCTTCTAATATACTTATAACAAACTTAATTTATGAATAAGCCATTATATAACTGTTCAACGCAAGAATCTCCTATATAGGAAATGGCTGATTTGGTTATTCCAGGAAGGAATTAATTTAGCGATCAATCTCACACCTCTTTGGAATTAGATAATCGAATCCTAATACTTTATTTTCAAAGTTTAGGGACATATCAACGTTTGACCAAAATTTTTAAAAGATATATTGCAGTTTTTCCAAAATATTATGAATGGTTTATATTAGCAAAAAGCTCATTCTTTTTAAGTTTTGTTAAATAATTAATATGGTATGTGACTTAGATACCATGTGATAAAAAAAAAAAATCCGTGATATTATCGTCATATAGCATATTAGATTTTGTTACCTATTTTTAAAAGTTTTACAGCTTAATTATTGACTAAAGCACTTCGAAAAGGATGGTTGAGAAAAAGTACGATTAAGTTTACAACTATCATGCATTCTAATATTTTAATATATTATAACATGTGGCAATTAGGGTGTAAATGAGTCATATATACGCACAAACTATTTGAGTTACTTTTAGTAAGAGCTATGTCAAACTTGAATTGGAAGTACTTGAATAGTTTATCGAGTTGAATTCGAGTATGCGTGTTGTTGATACATCATCTTGGACATAACCTTCGTGCCTAGGCTAACCTCTTTAAAACATTAGCCCAGTTCTCGAGACCCAATCTAACTTACTTTTCCAAGCCGAGCTTCTTGTAGCTCGGTTGTCTTCCACAAAATCAATGCTAGATGACGAAGAGTTCAACTGACTTTACTCAAATGGTCAACATGGATTTTGACCTAATAAGAAGAAGGCCTTCGAGTCCTTGAGAAATTGGGTTTGAGTCAAGTTTAACTTTTGAAATTTTAATCATGTTACATTGGGATAAAGATGCAAGAAGTGTCTAAACTTTTGAATTTGTATAATTTGATGCCTACATTTCCAAAAAATGCATTTTAATGCTTACAACTTTAAAATTTGTTCAAATAAGTGTCTTAAATTAATAAAAGTTAATTGTTTTATACTACTTAGTATCCTACATGGTGCTTTTTTCCTAAGTGGTTGTGGACGGATCATTTCCACAAATATTGCTAAAGACAATTAGAACTCTTTTGCAGATGACGTAATGCGAGTATACATTTAGCTCATGTAGTCCATAAATTGGGTATATATTTACATTCTACTACTACTATAATAGATGGAAAACGTTTTCCTGATTTCCGATTGAATGTCTTCAAAGTAGCAAAACATATTGATTGATTTGGCTCAAAATTTTGTTCCACAAGTTCAAGCAACCAACTACAGCATGTATCCTTTGATTCAAATAACTTATCAAAATTAAAGATATATCAATAACCAAGGAATTGCATTTGAATAAAAACATCCTATTTATTTTTACTATTGTAAAGCACCAAAGAAATGTTGATGAGCCATCTAGGCTTTAAAGTCTCCTCCTTAAAAGGAAATGCAGTGCAACAAATCAATGGAATTACATAGAGATGCTATCATGATCTTGATGACAACAAAGAAAGGACTGAGGATAGGTAGATAGTGTTAATGATGAGAGTTATGAGTGGTACATGATGATTGAGTAATGAGGGCTAGGCCCTGGGGGTGTGTATGTTTTTATTCTTTTTTTTCTCCTTATTTCTCTTTCTATTCCTGTCATTTGATTTAAAGAAGAGGGAATTAAGGCAATTTGTTAAGGGGCATCGCTATCATTTTAATTGCCCATGTATTATAACTAGCTCTTCAATTTTAATTTATGGAACAAAATTACATGGGTATGGACACATTGATGAAAACGAGAACAAGGTCATTATGTTTTCATAAACATAATCGAATGCAAACTGGAGCTAGTGATCTTGGGAAAGATTGAAAAAATATATTAAAAAAAAAGGTTTAAACATACATATGCCGTGCCGTCCTTGGAAAGTCAAAATATTTGTCTTGATGAAGATATATAATGAGAAATGTAAATCTCCTCTTAGCTTGTTTAATTTGATTTATTCAAACATTTGTAAGTTAAGGTATTAAAATTGGTTTGTCGCTTAGAAATAAATAAATTGAGGGGACCGATGTTTAATTCCTCTGTTCGATCATACTTATTGTAACACGCAATTTTTTTCTAAAAATTACAGCCAGTGCCAAATGCGTTTATCCTCCCTTGTGACAGACAATTCAAATACAAGAGCTGCCACTTGAAGACATACATCAGTTCGGTTGCTTTTGGGATTTTGCTGCTGTTAGTGCTTGCAAGAAACGACCTTATTATAAAACATTGACTACATTTATGAAAATGGTATAGTGAAGGTGTGTGTGAAGTACGCTGTGTGTGCACGCCTTGTGTTTTAGTATGAAAGGCGCACTCAAGGGACGTACTTTTTTTATTGATACTGAAGGCATATTCAAGAAACGTGCTTTCATTGTCAACAAAGAAGGTGCGTCCCTTAAGCACGCTTTCAGTTGTTTTTTTTTTTAATTAGATTTAATTTATCTAATTAAATAATAAAATTTTATTTAATCTTTATATAAACTATTATATAGATACACGTCCCTTGAGCACACCTTTAGTGTCACTATCGCGTGCCTTCAATGTCACTACCACACACATTCAATTAATGCTTCACACTCTCTTTGGTTAAGTACTTTCAAATGGCAAGTTAGTTGCCTATTTTGCTCCTAAGTTCATTTCACACTTCACATTCCCTTTAGCTAAGTTTTCTACCTACGAAAACTATTAATGTAGCGGGTCGGCTTAAATGACTCACTAAACTACCAACTAAACTTGTTAAAAGTAGGTATAGCATATAGAAAGTACATATATAGTAAACTATAAGTATGAAGGGAATAACAATGTAATATGAAATATTGGTTACAAAAACCATTTACATAGTGAGAAATAGATGTCAATAATATATAATAATCAAACTAAGTAATACAAATATAGTTATTTACAACTACCTTTTTCTAGATCTAGTTAATTATTTTCTAAAACGAGCTAATAATGATGGCATGCAAGTGGATGGTCCCTCTGATGGCTGAGGTTCAGATGGTTATGGAGGAGTATTGGTGAAATCTATGTGAGGAATTGGAGTAGGCAGTGATGGTGGTAGTTGGCTGTTGGCCTCCTTTATGTGTAATATTTGGGCCATCCCGTATGACGTTTACGAGGAGTTGGCAGTATCGGCTGCAGATATATCCACATGTGAGCATCTGGAGTGTCAAATGAGATATGGTTGGAACTAGAAGCATCAGCGGGTAGTGCACTACTACCAATCTTGCCCAAGTCAATGGAATGGTGAGATCTCGATGCCATATAATCGTCATCGTATCTCTAACTACGTGCCTGTGTTGGTCGACATCCTCTCATGCGAACTCTAGGACCTCCACGCGGTCGAGGGGTAAGTATAGGGGCTGGATTAGCTAGCTGGTGGGGAAATAATATTAAACCGCCATGCTCTTCGAGATGGTGAATAGTATGCCTAGGAGCTTAGTTATCATTAGGAATTACTGTGGCAAATCTGACTAAAATGGGTCCTCCAAATATGAAAGAAAATTAGAGGGAAATGGTCTACAGGCGAACAAGAGTAGCCAATGTGAGGCTGCTCAGAGGATGTGACTCACTAACAAACACAATACGACTTGACACCTCACTTAATATGATGCATAAGTTGATGTCAAGATTTACCCGCCACTAATCTTAAGCTACTCAACAAGATTAGATAAGAGTGTATGAAAGATGAACTTAAAGAGGTTGTCTCATAAGAACAAAATATTCAGTCTTAATTGTAAGTTATCTGCGATTTACAAGAGAAAGTGACTATTTATAGTAAGTCCCTAGGGTAACATTACAAATAAAGAAATTACAAAAAAGTATATACAAAAAGGGGATTTTTAGTACATATGAAAAATGGTAAAAACGACAAAAGACAAAAATGGAAAAGTAGTACAATGTTAAATGAGGCGGTTAGGTGGTGGTATAACATTGGTCTTGTATGAAGATTCTCTAAACATAGCAGGCGAGGGGAACCAAGATGTTGCAGCAATAACGAAGTTGAGATGAAAAGAGGGTGATGAGAGAAATGGTAACAGGTAAAGAGAAAACTACTTGGCCAATAAGTAAGTCTCTTGTCACTGGGTAAGAACCTCTCGACAGCAATTGGTTGGATTATTTGGTATAGGGTCCTGGGTAAGGGAATGATCGGCATCATCATGATGTATAGATCAACATATGATAATGTAGGGAGCTCAGGGAGTTCAGCCACCATCCTTTGGTGTAAAGTTTCTTGTCATCAGTAGGTTGTCGAGAAAGGATTCTTTGGGAGAGGGATTGGAGGCCTCAAAGCTATGTATGAGTAATGGGACTATTGGTCGGCAGTTCATCAGTTCTACGGGGTTATTGAAGATTTGCCCTCAAATCTTGGTTTTCGTTATCATTGAGCACATAAGGAGTCAAATCGGCGACGTTAAATGTGGGAGACACGCCGAAACCTTCGGGTAAATCAATCTCATAAGCATTATCATTAATATACCTTAGGATCCTATAGGGTCTATTCGTTATGGGAGATTGTTTGTCTTCTTACTAGGAAAATGTTCCTTGCTAAGATGGACCCAGATAAGGTCCCTAGGGGTATAAATAACTCATATCCTCCCATGGTTTCCCACTTCCTTTTATCAGGTTACAGTTTTGGCAAGTTGCTCAGCGATCTTTCAATGTAACCTCTAGAATTCCTCGGCATGCTGTAAGCCGGATTAACTTTCCCCTTGTGTAGTCGGACTATTAATTAAGTCCAAAGTTAGGTTGGGTTAAGTCTATAAACAACCTCAAATGGTGATGTTCTAGTTGAGCTATGAGTTGAGCGATTATAAGCAAATTCAATGATGGGCAGGCATAAATCCTAGTTACGAGAGTTCTTTCCAACAGTGGTGTACAGGAGATTACCGACGGTTTTGTTAACTACTTCAGTTTGGCTGTCTGTCTGGGAGTAGCAAGAGGTACTGAATAGGAGCTTAGTGCCGAGTTTCCTTCATAGAGTCTTCCAAAAGAAGCTTGTGAATTTTGAATCACAGTTGGACACAATAATCCTTGATACTCCATGTTGTCGCACAATTTCCTGCAAAAAGAAGTTAGCGATGAATAAAGCATCATTAGTTCTGTGGTAGGGAATGAAGTGGCACATCTTGCTGAACCGATCGACCACCATCATGATTAAGTTGTGTCTTCTTGGCATGTGGGGAAGGTCGAGCATGAAATCTATGCTAAGATCGGTCTACGACTACTCTAGAATTGCTAAGAGTGTATATTCTCCATAGGGCTCTCTCCTCCCCTTTGCATACTTATACACCTTGCACCTCTTAAATATTTGGTGCACATCTTTTATCTTCCTAGGCTAGTAAAAGTACTCCTTCAATGTCTCAATCGTCCTTTTTTCCCTAAAATGGCTTGCTAAACTCCTAGCATGAGCTTCTCGAACTAGTAGCTCCTTTGTAGAACCACTTGGCATGCAAATTTGCTTACCCTTCATTAAGAACCCCTTACTCAAGTAGAACCCTTCCGCAGCTTGTCTAGCATTGCACTTGGTTACTAAGGGTCCAAAATGTGGGTCATGCTCATATTGATAAGGTAAAGTGCCGAATTCAAGCACCTTAGCTTGCAACGTTATGATGAGGGTATGACTACAAGAAAGTACATCAGCATGGTGTTGGTGGTTCCCTTCTTATATCTGATGACATAGCAAAAGGTCTTCAAGAACTCGATCCACTTGGTATGATGTCGAGAAAACTTCTGCTGCCTACAAAGATGCTTAAGAGATTTATGATCCGAATAGATGATGAATTCTCTTGTCAACTGTCACGACCCGAGGGGGCTAGTCGTGGCAGTCGCCATATACCGTACAAATGACTGTAGATTGATTTCCCTTACAATCGACAACCTTTTATGCTATACACAATGCTGTAGCTACAACTAACAACCAAGAGTTGTGTAGGAGTAAGTAATATCATTTCATGATAATAATAACAAGCTAATGAAATATAAAACACATTTATTTATATAGAAATTTATAGATAAGAAGTCTATAATACTTCTTAACTCAAATCGATATCATTTCATTACATAATAAGATTCATAATCTAAATACACTATCATAAGTACACTCCGATCACATCTTACTCTCACATTAATCCCTTGATGTGCAACTAACCTTAGGCATGCGGCCACCCGATTCTACGAACAAATCGGTTTGCGAAAGTAAACTACAAGGATATAAGCTAACTAGTTTAGTGAGATAATCCCCTCAACCATATAGCAATCAGGTTATACATCAATTAAATTTAATCAAACGAATGCATGTCAATCAGTATGCCAAACAAATACATATAGGTGACCAGGTACTACATGCAACTCAGATTTAACGCTTTCCAAAGTCAGGGTTGGAGATACATCGACATAGTCAGATCCAGGTATCATACTACAACTTATCTCATAACGAAACTTCACGTTTCGTATTTAAAATGCAATGGTATATCTATTCTTAGTTTTAATCAAAATTGATTTCTACGTACGATTGTGAGTAGGTTCATGTAGCCCTCACTCACTCCTAAACGGAGGCTTCTAGACTTGACCTTTAGCTAGGCGATTGGCACTTCTAACGCCTAATGATCTCGTGGGCCAAGGTAAGGTCATATCGCATGTATTCACTATATGAAATCTATAATAGCAAATAATTAACCCAAGTATGGCCTCTCGTTGCCTCCGTGTGATGGGACGGCTAGAGTTAGTTATGCGGTGTATGATTGCGTGTTTCGAGTTAGTTTTTTCAAGTTGAGTAAAATTAGGTCTTATTACTTAGTGATCAACAAGGTCACCGATAATCGGTTCTTATCGAATTTACTATGCAACAATCAATACGTTATCATACTTTAAAGTAAATTCACTATCAATAGAAAGTATCATACACAAGTATAACCTAACTCCACTCAATTTTCAATTATTAATCACAATTTATATTCACTAATTACAGATACAAGCAAGTATAGAATCATTAGGAAAAACTCACTCAGCCATGATTAATTCAAGAGTCGTAATAGTTCGATGGCAGCTCAAGGTCAAGGTCAAGATCACTTGAGAATAAGGAATATAGAAAATTGTAAATTTGGGAATTTAAAGTTAAACTAGTATCGTAATTTGTACTGTTTGCTTAACTTAGTTGCATGAAATCGTCGATTTAAACTTTTTATCGAATTGCGTATAATTTTTTCGATTTAGCTTGGATCGTTATGAACTTATAGTCCATTTTGATCGTTTTCGAGTGAATTTTCTTGTAGTGAGGTTCATTTTGAATGTTGTGACTCGCAGTTTGAACCATAATATAAAAATATTACAAAATTTATTATTTTAATTTAAAAAGTTGTAAAATATTAATTTAAGCTTTTTGTTAGTATATTTACAATTTAATAATTATTCAAATCATATAATTGATAATTTTCTTATTTTAAGCTTATTTTACTTTAATTACTTATTTTTACCTATTTTTGAGATTTTGGAATTATTAATTCAAAATTTTTTTTCCATTTTATTAGTTTTCTACTTAATTATTATTATTATTAGTATTAATTATGAAAATTAATTAATTTATAACAAATGGTGATGTGTTATCACATGAGAGTGCTATGTGTCAAGTTTGCACATTTTTTTTTGAATTTTCCATTATTTCTTATTTTATTATATATATTTATTACCTTACTTTATTTATTAAATTATTATTATAGTATATTATATACACTATTTAAGTATGCTCGTATTTTTACGTATGTGTCACTATTCATATACATACATTTATACATATATGATGCGTTATATATTAAATTATTCTATCTTTATTTATGAATTATGTATAAGTATATTACACACTTATTTATACTTTACATACTTATGTATATATGCGATCCTACTATATACATATATATATATATATATATATACTAAAATTCAAATATTATTAATAATAAATAATATATATATGTACATAATTATATAAAAATTTTGTATACTTGGAAATTATTAAGTATATATACATATTATTATATGCATACACACATATATATATAGAAAATACAAAATAGATATATATATACATATGTACACTATATATATATACGGAATTGTATAATACATGTATATACATATTACATACTAAAATAAATATTATGTACATATACACCTTTATATATATATATCCACGCATATATATACATAATTAATTAAGTAAAATAATAAATATATATACTTGTACATAAAGGAAATATTTAGTATACATACATATACTATACGAGTGTTTCTACATATGTTATAGACAAAATACTAATTAGACATACATATATAATACACATGCATACATATGTACAAGGATATATGTGTAGAAAAATATACATACTATACTACTATTTATATCTATATTCATATACCGTCTATTAGATATATATATCAACTCCTAAATACATATGTATATAAATAAATACAGATACATACCTAATACATATGTGTATACACAAATAACTAAAATACATAATACACATATATATTTATCTACTTATGCATATACATATGTACATGTAACTAAATATATGACAAAATACTTAGTATTTACATGTACATACTATATGATATACATATGTATAAGTAAAATAAATACACTTACCTAAATATTTTGGTAATATATCCTTAGTTTTCTTCTTCTTCTTGTTCTTTTTATTAGTCTTTCTTTTTTCCTTTTGTTTCTTTAATCCAATTTCATGTGTGTGTGCTTTAGATTTTCTTTTTCTTTTTTTGATTTTGAACTCAATTCTAGGCGTGAATGAGCAGCAAATATGGATAGAAAAGAAGTGAATAAATTCTAATAGATTAAGCATTAATGAAGATAAGACACTTGCTTTAGGAAATTTGTTTTTGTTCCATAATTTTGGTGACACTTGTAATTTATAATTTACTCACATTGGCTACTGAAATTTGCAACTAAGAACCACGTGGAGGAGGAAAAAAAATAAGAAGTAGAAAAAAAGAAAAGAAAAGGAAAGAAAAAGGGAAAAAAAAAAGAAAATATAAAAATAATAAAAATAACATTTATAAATTAATTTTGGAATTTTATGAAAATTTATCAATTTAATTGGTATCTGTTACAATTATAATTTTTATGAATTATTTTAACGTTTTCGTTAAAAGTTTTATGCAATTTAGTCGATAATTGTAATCAACTATGATTATATTACTATTAAGAGATATTTATTCATTTTGTAAGCTTAAAGTTATAGTTTTAGGGTTTCGATCAAATTCGGGTTCGATTTCGAGTATTTATACGTACATCGGATTTAGGGTTTTTGTACGCGATTTAGGTTTTGATTAATTTCTAGGGTTTTTATTATCGATACTATATTCGATTTATTAAATTTTATAAAATTTTATCGTTACTAACCTTATCGACTCATGATATAGTTTAGGATACTTGGACTTAAATTAGGGTTCAGATTACTGAGTATACAGGGTTTACAGCAACAGATAATGCTGCTAGTTCTAGAGTGTACGGATAAGGGTATAGAACTCCTTGTCGTAGGCTAAGTAATTTAGGGCAACACCTCGAAGTTTTTCGCTAAAGCAAGCAATAGGTTAGCTCTCTTGCATAAGGATAGCACCATTACCGACACTAGACGCATCACATTCAACCTCGAAAACCTTCTCAAAATCTGGCAGGGTAAGTACTAGAGCAGGCGTCAGCTTAGACTTCACATCTTCAAAACTCCTTTGAGCCTTTTTGGTCCATTTAAACTTAACGTTCTTGTTGGTCAATTCAGTCAACGATGCAATTATGGAGTTAAAGTTCTAGATAAATCTCTGATAGAACAAGGCTAGACCATAGAAGCTCTTGACTTTGGCAGCATAAGTAGGCGTAGGCCACTCATTAATAGCTTTGACTTTTTCCTCATAAACTCGAACTCCTTTCCCTGAAACGACATATCTGAGGAATACAACCTCGCTTTGACAGAATGAGCATTTCTTCAGGTTGCTGAATAATTTCTCGGGACGCGGAGTATGTTAAACACCAATCTCAAATGTTTAACATGAACGAGGAGGTCAGTACTGTAGACTAGAATATCATCAAAATAAACCACAACGCATTTGTTGATCAATGATCTTAGTGCATGATTCATCAGCTGCATAAATGTACTCGATGCATTAGTTAATCTAAACGGCATCACCAACCATTTAAACAAACTATCCCTTATCTTGAAGGCTATCTTTCATTCATCTTCAAGTCTTATTCATATCTGGTGGTAGCTACTCTTCAGGTCAATTTTAGAAAAGATATAGGTGCCATATAATTGGTTAAGCATATCATCAAGTCGCGAAATTGGGTATTAGTATTTGATAGTGATCTTATTGATAGCTTAGCTGTCAATGCACATTCGTTACGTTTTATCCTTTTTCGATACGAGCATAGCAGGTACAACATAAGGACTTATGCTTTTACGGACGTATCCATGATCTATCAACTCATCTACCTGTTTCTTTAGTTTAGCTACTTGCTTTAGATTGAGCTTGTAAGTGAGTCAGTTTGGTAAGGTAGCCCCTGGTTGGAGGTTGATGCAATGCTCGATACCTCTCAAGGGAGGTAATCCTCTCGACATCTTAGTAAGGAATAGGTCGGCAAACTCCTGAAGTAGCTGCTGCACTTTGGCAGGTAAGTTTTCGGCTTCTCTAACCTCTAAGAATCTCTTGACTAAAAGGAGCACATAGTCCTCGACCTTGAGTTCTCGGGTAAACTGAGCTTGGGAAATCACCAAGGACTTCCGTTGTAGAGATCTAGCAACCTTTTCTTGGGCTTTTTGCACTTCTTTAAGACTCAAAGGTGTTAATATAATTTTCTTCCCGTCCTTTTGGAACATGTAGGTGTTTTTATACTCATCGTATAACACTCTTAAGTCAAATAGCCATGGTCGGTTGAGTAATATGTGAGATGCACACATAGGAAGGACATCACACAGCACCTCGTCCCTATACCTATCACCTGATGGGAATCAAGCTATAGGACCCTTGACTCGCAGTCGAGCCTATGGACTAAAGGGGTTGGCATGACAGATCCTTATGTTCCAACCAACCCCTGTCGAGGTTGAATACTTATTTGCCGAGTCACCTCTAATGTCATACCGAATGATTGCCCTTTATTCTGTGGTATGCCGAGTTGACGATTACTTCCCATTGCCTAGCCATCCAATCACTTGGCATCATCCTTGCTGAGAAGTTGAGAGAGAGAATCCGGATTGATTAAGTTATCCTTACTTGGACAAGCCTACTTGTCTGTACTTTTTGTTCGCATCTCCTAACGACCTAGCCAATGCCGCATCGCTACGTGTACAGTATTATATGTAGAATCTATAACACCAATGATTATTTTCCTTATATATTCATTTTTGCCCTTTTGTGACATGTACATTGCCCCTTTAGGAAATGTCCTTTTTGTCTTTTTCCTTTTGGGCAAGTTGCCTTAGTTTGCGAGTATAAATATCCTTGTACTTGTTATACTTGTAGTTGTATCAGGCAGATAATCTTCAATACACTTTTGAGTACTTTCTTCCTTGCGTAAACACTGTTTGTTTACTCTTGGCATCATTCTTATTTTTTCCCTTAAGCAAGGTTAGGTGGTGAGTAACCTCATTGGACTAATTTATGCGTCATATTAGATTATGCTATGAGTCCTCGGAAGTTCCATTAGTACGTCATATTCTCTGAAGCTGTTTGTGGGTTTTGCTTGCTGTTCTCATTCTTTACCTTCACCCCTTTTATACCTTTTTCCCATCGATCCTTTTCAAGGTTTTTGTAAGCTCGGACTCATCTAGCGACCGGCTTTGTCTGTTTTTTGTCACGGTTTGCATCATCTCCAATGGTAATCGACACTTTGACTTGCTCAGAAATGTGTAGTCCTCCTTTCTCGTTCAGCCAGTGAATCTTGTACGGCTTAGGGTTTGGAGGGGTTGGCAATTTCATGGCCTTAACTACCCCTTGTGCGATGACATTGGTATAGCTCCCTTCGTTAATGATCACGGCATATAGCTTACCATTCACTTGGCAATTTGTATGGAAGAGGTTCTCTCTTTGCTCATTCTCATTAGCAACAAAAGTATTGAGAGATCATCAAACAACAAAGTAATACTCGGTTCTGCCCTTTGGAGGTATCTTAACATCGAGGTTTTCCTGAAATTCTTCTAGCATTTGATCGGTTGCCACTTCTTCCTCTCCTTTACTTGTACTTTCTACTTCAAATTGGGGCTTATCTCCCTTTATGGTCATTTCTCGGGTTTTCCTTCTTGAACTTTGACCTTAGTCTCTTCGGATCTCAAGCCCTTCGGTCTTGTTCTTACCTTAGCCTTCGTCTAGTTAGCTCGACATGTGACTTTGGCATTCTACCTTGGAACCATTTGATGCTCTGTCATTCCTTGGTTGGCTCGGTAGGCTACTCCTATTCGGCATCAGTGTTCGGCTACTCGGCATTCGGTTAACCTAGTTCTGCCGTTGCCTTTCAACTCTTTAGGTCACACGGATGGTTTCATCCAGAGTTGTGAGGTTCTACAGTTCCACAATGTTACCAATCTTAGCATGTAGTCCAGAGATGAACCGTGCCATAGTTCGGGTCTTAGGCTCGTCGACATTGCATTGTATCATGAGTAACTGAAACTCTCAGACATATTCGTCTACGAATCTGTTACCTTGGCTCAAGTTTTGGAGTCGTTGGAAAGTGTCTTGTTTATAGTATTCGTGAACAAACTTACATCTCAAAACTCTTTTCATCTCGTTCCATATTTGGACCTTGCATCGGGTCCTCAAGCGAAAATTCTATAGCTTCTTCCACTACATTGCCGCATATCTAGAAAATTCTAACATCGCCTCTCTAATGCGGATAGCATCTTCATAATCGTAGAAGTTGAATATCTTTTTGATCTTCTCTTCCTAGTCCAGGTAATCATCAGCACTACCAGACCCACTGCAGCTCGAAATCTGTACCTTAAGATATTCGACACCTCTTGATGCCCTGAACTCACCCTCATAAATCCCATCATACGGGTCTTCTCCTTCTTTGTACTCTTCCACTTCTTCCAACTCCAACTTCCTCCTTGCGACTTTATCGGCACGTTGCGGTGGTGCTTGGTTCATTGGAAAGGCTTCTGGAGCTCGCTAGTTCATCTACCTCCTTAGCCTATCTTTTATTTCCCGGCCTTGCTTAGTAACTCTCTCACGCGGTTTAGTCTCCAAGACTTCATTTATTGAGATAGCTAAGTTGGCCACTATAGCAGTAAGATCTTGTATCTCTTGATCAGTAGTATGTGGTGTTTGTTGGGTACCTTGATTACGACCATGAGCATCACTCTCGGTATCGTTAATCTCTCCTTGTACACTAGAGTTCGACATTTTAAACACAAAGCTTCAGTAAAGACACTACACTCAGATTCATTCAACATACACACAATTATCTTGAATAGCGGACTGACTATCACTACACAGCTCTCGGTCTTAACCTCAAGCTTTGATACCAAGAATTATATGGTATGCCTTAGAGCTTAGTTATCACTAAGACTTATTGTGGCAAATCTGACTAAAATGGGTCTTTCGAAATATCGAAGAAAATTAGAGGGAAATGGTCCACAGGCGAACAAGGGTAGCTGACATAAAGCTGCTCAGAGAATGTGACTCACCAACAAACACAATATGACTTGACACCTCACTTGATATGACGTATAAGTTGATGTCAAGGTCTACCTACCACCAATCTTGAGTTATTCGGCAAGATTATATAAGAGTATATGAAAGATGGACTCAAAGAGGTTGTCTTATAAGAATAGAATATTCAATCTTAATTGTAAGTTATCTGCAGCTTACAAGAGAAAGGGACTATTTATAGTAAATCTCTAGGGCAACATTACAAATAAAAAAATTACAAAAAAGTATATACAAAAAGGGGATTCCTAGTACATATGCAAAAGGGTAAAAAGGACAAGACAAAAATAGAAAAGTAATACAATGTCAGACGAGGTGGACAGGTGGCGGTACAACATTGGTCTTGTATAAAGATTCTTTGAACATAGCAGGCAAAGGGAACCAAGATGTTGTGGCAATAATGAAGTTGAGACGAGAAGAGAGTGATAAGAGAAATGGTAACAGGTCAAGAGAAAACTACTCTACTGGCAAGTAAGTCTCTTATCACTCGGCAAGAACCTCTCGGCAACAGTTGGTCAGATTACTTGGCACAAAGTCCTGGGTAAGGGAATGGTCGGCATCATCACAATCGAGTGTATAGATCAACATATGACAATGTAGGCAACTTAGGGAGTTTAGCCACCTTCCTTCGATGTAAAGTTTCTCGTCATCAGCAGGTTGCTGAGAGAGGATTCTTCTGGAGAGGGATTGGAGGCCTCGGAGCCATACGCAAGTAATGAGACTGCTGGTTGGTAGTTCATTAGTGAAGGCCACCATCGATGATTTGATGAGCAGCGTCAACATTGTATACTAGCCTCGCTCGACATAGAGTATCTGCCTATAGTTAATGAAACAGTTCATGTTATATTCATATACATTGCTTTACGAAAAACCATAAGATAAATAAAAGGAAAGCTTATTAAGTATCCCATCACTGCCCCATGATGGGTGATGTATCGGCGTGTGTGATCCTTATGCAAATTATAGTAGGATAGTTCGATACCCTTTGGTCCTTGACTACGAACTACTCATATTTGGCAATCTACCTAGGTTAATATGGTGTAGCTCCTTACTTGTATAAACATTGACTAGTATCGTTTGGAAGCCTCCAAACTGTTGTTTAACACGATTAGGGAAATAAAACTCGATAATATGGAAACATATTAGTGAAACCTTAACCATCTAGATAGCTCGACCAGCACTGCAAAACAGGGGTAGGATATCAATAAGATCATCTGGGTACGGCTCCCATACGACCTACAATACATTTGCAAAAAAAAGCACATTAATAATCCTTAAATTTTTAATAAAGGATCAACTACAGAAACAAAATTCAAGAAATACATACTTGTCAACTCATCTGCAAATCAAATGCAGTTCGGTATGAATCTACAACATGCGTAGCATGGTGTGTAGTATCTTATAATATAGCCCACCTAGTAGCTAGTGGTAGCCCCTCTTATATGGTAAAGCTGGACCTAGTCTGTGGTGTAATGTAGGGGAAATGATCCCATGCTTATATCTACAGTAGTATGGCGGTACCTCCGATCTCTTATGATCCTGATCATATAGCCCCACATAGCTGACGATACAACTAAGCCAAACAAGTTGATCCCTAACTAAACATTGTAGCATATGGGAAATACTTTAGCATGGGTAGGAACATCATGTAGACAAGAGACAAAGATTTATTGACAAATAAAAAAACTCCAAATAAATGTAGGATGTATGCATGGGTGTGTCGACGAACGGTCTCCTCATCTACATTTGTAGGAAGTACGCTAAATCTGTCTTGTAACTAAGCCAAACTAATACGCCCTTCTCTATTAGTACTATCAGTAGGGTAGTCTCTTAGCAGTCCCTTAGCTACTTGAGACCAGACTAACTGCGTAGGCCCAGTTATTGTAGCCCCATCCACATGGAGACCAAACAGTATATCTATGTCCTAAAGTGTGATCGTCATCTTCCCGTGAGCCATATGGAAAGTGTGAGTCTCAGGTCTCCACCTCTTAACTAATGCCGTGATGAGGTGAAGATTGATCTTGATGAATGGTAGCCGTGTAACCCTTAGGAAACTAACTCGGCAAGGTAGGTGATGAAGCGATTATTCAATGGTATTTGTGATGTGCCCTTTTGTAGGCTCGACTCCACTTGATGAACTGTAATGTGCTCGCTTCCCTGTAATATTAGATTCCTTTTCATCACAACTGTAGAAAATTATTGAATTGTACAATTTCACAAATGAATTAATGTCAAGCCATACTTGAAAATCCCATATGTCCTGCAATCGATGTCGTCCCCGTCCATGCAGTACCGACAGGTCACTCGGTCTTGGATCCATTTAACTTGCAAAATAATAAAAAATATGTTATGTCATTGACTTATGGAAGCATAACATGATATGATATATAATATAATGAAAGGAAACAACACTTGTATGTATGTCTATATCGTTTCTATTAAGCTGAGGACACCTCCTCCTATTGTGTCCTTTTATTCTACATACGTTACACCTGCTCTTATCGGTAGGCTCTTTTAAATCCATCTCCATATGGTATCTCTTCTTCCTTAGTTTACTTAAACTACGTTTTAAGTTCTCGATGGGTATGGGGAACGGGTAATCAAGACAGGGCTAATTGAACTCATCGCCTATTCCCATGAAGTGTTTAGCATAGACATCTAACTGATGGGACCACGTATACTATACGCCAATGTATCGACTAGTAGTAACTCAAATAGAATTAAGTGCCCTTATTGCATATGAGCACGGGATTCTATAGTTTTGCCATTCCCTACATGAACATGTCATTCTATTTGTGTCTATAATATGTATTCGACTGCCTCATTTCATCACTCCATTTGGTTCGTGCCTCTAACTTATCTTCACCTCCCATATCTTGTTTTCACAGCTATATTGCTTGATGGAATGAGATGGAGCTCGCTTGACCTACGTTTTAAGCTTCTTTGCAGTATACTTCGTATTCACTTACCCCACGTCCATTCCCTTCCTAGCTTGTTCGACTTTTCTTTTCTAATAATCGACACAGTTGTAGAAAATTTTCTTGACAAGTGAAGTCAGGGGTAATCCTCTATAACCTTTCAAAACGGCATTATAGCTCTCAACGATATTGGATGTCATATATTCGAATTGATAAAAACCGTCATGGCATAATGTTCATTTGCTCTTATCAAATGGTGAAAACCATGATGGTGCATCCTCCTTTACTTGCAACATCTGCTCCATTAAATACTTAAATTTCTTAGGCTGCGCCTACATAGCAACAGTAGTAGCTAGTTACTTGCACAGTTAGTTCTTATGTGCAGTGTTGAAATTGTTGGCGACATGTCATATGTACCATCTCCAAACCGCAAATGGTTTTTTATAGTCAACTTCTTCTTTGTCGAGCACATTCTCGATACATTAGTGCTTGTTTGTAATTAGGAAAATTGTCTCCTCCTGACCACTAACAATGAATTGCTTCAATCTTTTGAGAAACTAAACCCATGTCTCCACGGACTCCTTGTCAACAAGCGCAAACGCCAACGGGCAATATAGTTATTTCCATCCATAGAACAAGCAATCAACAGTACATGACCGTATTTCCCATACAAAAATGTGCCATCAATACAAACTATTGGTCGACAATACTTGAATGCATGTACACATGAACCAAATGTCCAGAAGATCTACTTCATTATCAAAACACTAAGCTCAGGGGATCCCTTCCATCCCCAAATCACCTTAGTTCTAGGATTTGAAATCTTGATTGTGTTCAATAAAATAGGAAGTTCGTTGTATGCTTTCTCCCAATTACTATATACCATCTCCATAGCCTTTCTTTTCGCATCCCAAACTCTCTTTCTTGTCACATTATAGCTAAACATGTTTAAAATGTTTGCCTACAAGTATGCAATCTTTATATCAGGATTCTCTTTAACATTATTGATGAAGTAAATGGCCATAAGTCTACTGTTGATTTGTCTGTGGTCCTGCATCACATTGGGGTTGACATATGTGTATGGACCCTCAAGAATTATTATGACGAATAGTCTCATTAAACTTTTATGTGATGCCCATAGGCTCCACTTGCATCCATTGTCCTTCTCCTTGCAATGAATGGCCTATAAGTGCAGTTTTGATTGATCAATATAGTAGTCACAATGGTGATTGATGTGATATCTTTTGACGGTGTCAATAAGCTCATCCTTCGTATTGAAGCATTGTTCAATAAATAAATCCACATCGTCAACTTGGTTACTATATGGAATTGAATCTCTAACTTGGGATGTCGGCATCCCAGTTTAATATATTGGGGAGCTATCCCAATTCCTTGGCTAGCAATAAACTGAGGTACGAATGGAATGTTGCTTGATATATATTCTGACATGGTTGCATAATCTATAGTGTTTTCAACTTCTACAATTTCTTCATCTACTTCATATTTAACCCCCACATGCTCCCCTTCAACCTAAGTGTCATCAAAATATACAAAACACCTCCCTCATAATAAGAAGGATGTCGATGAACAAACTCATCCCCATAAGGATTAACTTCGATGTTCGAACAGATCCACTGGAGGAAATGATTGAAGTTAGAACCCTTTCTCATCTTCAACTTTTCATCGGGTCCTTATCATATTGTAGATTGTTACTTCCATTGACTATATTCTTGCCCGCATACACAATTATCTTTACGTAATCAACCATTGACAACCTATTGATTCATGAATTACAAAATCAGTAAAGCCCATACGATTTTACGTGGTTTGTAGTACCTACATAATTTCACATTTTTGGTGGGGTGTCTTATTGTACCCACACAATTTCACTTTTCGGTAGGGCATTTTATTACACAATATAACTTTAAGCACCTATACAACTTCACTTTTCAGTGGGGCATCACATCGTACACACACAATTTCACTTTTCGATAAGACATTTTATCATACACTATAACTTCACGTTATTACTTTAAGTACCTACACGACTTCATTTCTCGGTAAGACGTCTTATTGCACCCACACAATTTTACTTTTAAGTAGGACGTCTTATCATACACTATAACTTTAAGTACTCACATGACTTCAATTCTTGATGGGAAATCTCATCATACACACATAATTTCACTTCTTAATAAGTTATCTTATCACACATTATAACTTTAAGCACTCACATGACTTCATTTCTCGATGGGGCGTTTCATCGCACCCACATAATTTCGCTTTTTGGTGAGGCATCTTATCATACACTATAACTTTAAGCACTCACACGACTTCACTTCTCGGTGGGGTGTCACATTGTACCTATAAAATTTTACTTCTCGTTGGGGTATCTCATCATTATATGCTATGATTATAAATGCATATGTGCTTCACTAATACATCAATAAAATCACATACAATTTATGGGTTGCATATATATATTTTTTACTTAACCACCACAACTTATATAACTATATTATCATATGAATAATGAACAAAATGCAACATGCATATTACGAAAATATAGACATTAGAAAAATTATCATTTAACTACATTTCATATGGACAATATAAATATAACTGTACTAACAATATAATTTGCATTTTAAAAAATTATTACGGAATAAAGGTGACCGAAGGTTACTTACAAATGGGTTAAGGAAAATTGCACACCTTCACTATATTATTTTCATAAAATTTATCAGAACACCCCATTTTCGTACAATTTTTTGTGAAATATACCATAAAAATACAAAACTCGTCGACTTACCCTCAATCCTTTCTCTGCCATCTTTACTCACCCTCTACCCATCCCTACTCTCCCTCACTCACAACTATCTCATTCTCCCTGTCAAGTTCATGATAGCATCTTTATGTCAATGCCATTGATTTGTTGCACTGCATTTGCTTTTTGAGGAGCAGATTTTAAAGCCTTAGATGACTTGTTAACATTTCATTGGTGGTGTGCAATAGTAAAAAAAAAAAATAGGATTTTTTTTTATTCAAATGCAATTATATTATAAGCATGAAGTTTTCATTCAAAATGTAGTTCCTTGGTTATTGATTTATCTTTAATTTTGATAGGTTATTTGAATCAAAGTACACATGCTGTAGTTAGTTGCTTGAAGTGGAACAAAATTTTAAGCTAAATCAATCAAATATGTTCCGCTACTTTTAAGACATTCAACCAGAAATCGGGAAAAAGGTTTCCTCTATTATATTAGTAGTAGAATGTAAATATATACCCAATTTTTATACTTCATGAGCTAAATGTATACTCGCATTACGTCATATGCAAAATACTTATGATTATCTTTAGTAGTATTGAAGGAAGATATATCTACTCTGTGAAACCATCCGTGTTTGACTGATTAGCTCTTCAATTTTAAATTGATGGAACAAAATTGCCTAAGTGATTCATTGCTGTTTTGCTGCTGCCTTCTGGTAGGAAGAATTCCTGCACTGCTCATGAAATCATTGTGCAAGGGCTGAATTTGTGAATTGTATCATCGGTGTTGTCCTTACTCCTTTCCCGTCACATGGAATGCTGAAAACACCTAAAAAGTTTAGAGTGATGATTTGAGTAATATAAGATATTTTAATGATTCTGAAAGGTGTTTTAGTCCTACTATTTGATGTCCATTTCACTCTTAAATGACATATTTCTGGATCTTTTGCCTAGAACTAGTGGAATTTTGAGTTGACGATCCTACACATGCATAATATGTTACTGGCAAAGAACCTTAGCATGACTTTTGGTAAATTTCATTTCGTGAATAACAGATGATAATTGATATTTATTTACTAATGCAACTTTCTTTGCCTCGAATTGCAGGGGTTGATTATTTATCCGTTGCTGTATTCGATGATTTAATTCCCTTTTATCTTATTTTCCTAGAAAGTCGGGTGAAAAAAAACTTCATACAAGAATTATTTCCTTAGAATTTATATCATATTCCATTTGTTGAACTTTAGCACCAGAATTGTCTTATCTAAATGAATATTTCATTTAGGATATTATATCGTTTGTCTGATTATTTTCACACCCTTGTGTGAATTATCTGTGTAAGTATTAGTGACCTTGCTAAATCTGCTTCAGGAAATTATTCTGGTGGAGGGCTTATAACTGGAAGGTGTTGCAGCAGGTTTATAAACTGTGCATTGCTTGCCTCTAAGGTTGGAGGTGCTAAAGGTTCCCCAACATGCATCCTCATCGAATGACTTAGCAACATGGCGAGTGTTATTCAAATATCTTTATAAATTCACGAAATGTATATGCACTAGAATCTAGATCCAATTTAGGTTGTCTTCGAAAAGTACTACGTGAACAGTGTATGTACCTTGCTCTCACGTGTAGTCTATAAACATTGTCTAGGCAAGAAAAGTCACCCTTGTTCATGTGTGGTGCTATGTGCACGGTTAATCCTATTGTTGGATGATGCAGGTGACATCCTCGGGTAGGTGATAATACATTACTGTTGCAGAGAAAGGGGATTACAGTAGTTTATAAGAGTGTAGGGCATGTACGGATATGCTCCTGGAAATGTCATTTGGATAGGAATTATTCAACTTGGAGGATTCGGTTTTTGCCTTCATATGTTTGCTAGTAAGTTCATCAATACGCACAACATTTTACAAGACAAATGTATTAAATTAAGAGATTCTGCGGTGCAAAATACACTCTCTATGTTCATGGTATCTTGATGTTGAATAAAACGGCAAACGAGGCTCTTACAAACATTGTCCTAGGAATCTTGCATATTCTCTATAAAATTGGGAGGGATAAATATCTATTATTGCTATAAAAAAAGTTACAACAATATGAATTATATAAAAAAAAATTATCTAAATACTGTGATTAAATCATATTTTAAAAATACAATTTATAAAATTATTAAAAACTGGCTCTAACCTACCTGCGTGTTAACTTTTTCGTGCCATATCGCATTCGGATACTGGGCGTAAGTCGAGGTGGGCCACGGCACATTACTTTTGGCTCTTCTATGAACCAGACCCACATACGCGCTCCTGGACGCGTGCATCTGGAGAACAGATTGTCAAGGTTGGAAACGTCGAGCGGAATTCACGTTGGTTAAGTAAATCCTGAGGCTGTATTGTCACAAAAAAACATTAAGTTTTTATTTTTTTACAAACATAAATAAATAAATTAGTATTACTATGACGCAACACATATTTGTAAACAAAAATCAAATATCACATAAAATTAATATCTCATATTCAAAGTAAGATATTCATATAAAATTAATATCTTATTTTTAACATGACATACAATATTGATATTTATATAATTAATATTTATCTATTTAATCGATAATAAATTTATCCTTTAAAACTTATACCCTGCATGAGAATAATTATGTTTAGAGTTTCTAAATCGGGTTTTTTAGTTTGTCCCTAGCAGTTCTGTTTATTAATCTTTTCTTGTCTATGAGTTATGACAAATTGATCTGCGGAATAAAATAAAATAATAATATAATTGTAATTCTTACATGAAAGATTGAATAGAAAACTAATGACTATTTCATCGTTGTAAGGCAGCCAACATGCAAAACTTTTGATAATGTAGTTCATCTTCAAAGATTTTTCACGATGTGTCTCTGTGCACATGGTAATAATTAGTCCTAACAAGTCACAATCACAATCGCAGTGTCCAGGTGTTGTGCGAGTTTCAAAGTCTTCTGCAACTTGCAAAGAGCTCGAATTTATTATTTCATATTTGTCCATCCATCTATATATCTACACATGTTTCTAACTCATCAGGCTCAAAATATTGAACGTCTAAACTCTTGGATTTTAGTTGCATGTCATACGAAATAAATATTAAAAAAAAAACGTTCAGAAGATTTTCTGGATACAAGAAGAATGGAAAACATTGAAGATTTTGTGGATTCAAGAAGAGTGGAGAACAATGATGGAGTAAGTTTATTTATTTCTCTTCAATCTATTTTTTTCTCCTTGTTTTGGGTTCATTTTCTATTTCTCTTCAATCTATTTTCTTTAAAGTTTACTCATGAAGATTATTTTGTATAAATAAAAATAGAAGGCACGACTAAAGGAAGTTATAATGATTTTGTTTGTCCTTGTTAACAATTTTTTTTTGGGCTAAGAAAATCTAGATATATATACCTAAGGTTTTACAAAGAGGAGAAAAAAAAAAAAGGCCCAAAAACAGAAAAAAGACAGAGGAAAAATTTTACTCTTTTCCCCATCAATGTGCAAAATTTCATATTACAACCATACAATAAAAACTTTAGGTGAATTGTAAATATACTCAGAAACTATTGGTAAAGGACTAATAGACTGCTAAACTGCTAAATTGACAACACATTTTTTTCCCTCTTCATAACTTAAAAAATTTATGTCCATATCTCTTAGACCATTATTGAAGGTCTAGAATGGTCACTTTTTATAGTTCTTTTAGCTATGATATTAGGATTTTAACAATAATTTAAGGATATTTATATATTTTAAAGAGTCATAGAAAGATGAAATTACCTTTTAAGAGTTTAGGGGTCTACTCTATTTGTATTTAACCAATAATTTTAGGAGTATATTTACAATTATCCAAAAGTTTTGCAATTCCTAGATAGATTTATTCATCTATATATATATATATATATATATATTATCGTATCATTAACTATGTATAATAATCTAGCTAATTTTTACTTGTTTAGGTCAATAATGTGACGTTAGGTAAGATTTCAATTCAGATTATGGATGACTTACGCTGTTTACCTCTAGCATCATTGAAGAATCCTATACCGAAAGTTCATAATTTGCTTTGCAAAGTGAACAAGGAGGCATATGAACCCCAATTCGTAGCAATTGGACCATACCATCGTTACAATGACAAACGCCAATACCTAAGCTATATGGAAATGCAAAAGTTGCGCTATCTAAACCAAATGCTTATAAGGACAAGAGAAAACAAAGTTGATAGGTACGTGCATGCTTTAAGTAAGATAGAAGTTGAAGCTCGTCAACAATATGTTGAACATGTCGATCTTACACCAGAAGAATTCATCCAAATGATGCTACTTGATGGATGCTTTATCAATGAGTATTTTCGTAAATACTCAAGACGATATGAGAATGAAGATGACCCTCTTTTGAATGTTCCTTGGATGGAGCTTAGCATACGACGAGATCTATTGCTACTTGAAAATCAACTTCCATTCTTAGTCCTTAGAAAGTTACATTACTTGATAGGTAATGAGCAACATTATTTTACTGATCTTGCTTGGAATTTCATTACTAAAGGAACCGAACGTGAATTGCCAGAACGTGATTATAAGCATCTTCTTGATCTTCAATATCGAAAAATACTAGCTAAGCTTCCACCAGTACAATTCACATACATACCGATAGAACATATCATAGTTAGACATTCAATGCTTTCAGCCACAGAGCTTATAGAACATGGAATCAAATTCAAAGCAGTAAAAAATGGCGACATGTTTGAAATTAAATTCAATAGGGGTACATTGGAGATCCCGACTATTAAAGTTGAAGATCATACCGAGGCACTTTTCAGAAACTTAGTTGCTTATGAACAACATCGCCAAGGTCAAGATGGAGAAATCAAATATGTGACCGATTATGTTACTTTCATAGATTGTTTGGTGAATACTCCGAATGATGTCAAATTGCTTCGTCAAATGAAAATTATTGATAATTACCTTGGTAATGATGAAGTGGTTTCAACAATGTTCAACAAGATGGGTGACTATGTTAGTTTTAATGAATGGAATTTCTACTATTCAAGGATAATCTCTGAAGTGAATGAACACTGCGAGAGGAAACGAAACCGTTGGATTGCAACGTTGAGAAGGGACTATTTCAATACTCCATGGACATCCTTTTCGTTTGTTGCAGCACTCATAATACTTGTTGCCACAATAATTCAGACTGTTGGCACTATGTTATCTATCACCTAGTGGACTAAGAGGGCTTTCAAATATGTAATGATTGTAAGAATGTTTTAACTGTGACAATAAAATGTGGTTTGTATGTCAACTCAATAAATAATTTGTTATTGTGGTATTAATGTCATGTTTCTTTTGTTATCTTGAACTCCCAATGTAAATTTGCACCATCCTGGATTGCTCATGATGATGGAAATATGAGAAAGATTGCTTAGGTGAACAAAAATAGTAATACAAGCTTGTTCTATTTTTCCTTCATTTTAATTACATAAGATCCAATGAGGATGAGCACCACTATAAAGTTGGTAGCACATTTTTGTCGTCCATTAATGGAGAATAAGGTCTAAAAAGGAGAAATTAATATATGAGAAGATTGAAGAAAGCAAAGTCATTGATTTAAAGTGAAGAAATATGATCATTATAGGCTATAAATCATTGAAACTCAAACAGTGTAAGTCATTTCCTATACATATTTTAATACCAGGCTTTAGACTTTATAATCGGAATTATTAAAATAAGTTTGGATTTGGTCATTTGAAAAGATTTGAAAATATTGAAGAAGCATATCTAGCAGTATAGATTTGACGATGGAGAATAATTCATAAATTAATTTAACTATTTGAATAGGAGACTTGTTTTTAAGTTATAATTTGGTCACTTATTCCAATACCATTAACGGGGGGATTTAATTTTTGTACTTTACAAAAATTTATAATATCATCTAATAATACAATGCTTTTATGATAACGAGAAATAAAATTACTTTCTTCTTAAGTAGTAAAATTGAGTTGATAGATGAAAAGGGCAAAAAAAAAAAAAAAAAAAGAAAGATTAAGAGTCACATGAAATAATAGATACCAATATTATCATTTTTTAAATAAGATACACAAATGACTATATTTACCTTCTCTATTAATACAAGTTGGATAGCTTGCTTATAAAATCGAGGGATAAAAACTGTCCTTATCTAATTTGTTTTTTTACTTCATGCCAATAGTTTCAAGTTATACTCCTTCTCTCCATCAACATGATTACACTCACCACATCCGCCTTCCCCTTCTCCTTCCTGACCATCGTCATTGCTATTGCATACCCACCAATCCTTGGAGCTAAAACCCTTAACTATTTGGACGTCAACATCCCTAAACCCATTTGAGGGTGAGTTTCTTTAGCTTATATCAAGCATTAAAAATGGTTCTCTTACTCACTTATTGGAGATGAAGATGGTTGTTCATGCAGATACCCTGGGCTATTTCTATGATCATTAACTTCAATGTAGGATACGATGTCAATACACTTGACTTGGGACTTTACAATTGTAAAGTTTTTCCTTATTGTTATAATTATTATCATCTATGCTATGAAGCTAAAACATTCCATTTGTCTTTCTATTATCTTATATAAAGTTTTAAAAACCGAAATAGGTGTATGGTATGAGTTGGCTAGTATAGTTTTTTCAATCATTATTCATTAAAGGTACCGTATCACTCCATTTGCTAAGTTGAGGAGTTGGACCACTTATTTGATATATTAAATGATGTGACAACTTATGGCTTTTCTTGATGGGAATCGAGCTACTGACCCTTTGATCTGCAGCTGAGCTTGAGGACTAAAAGGCTTGACAAGATGAAGGTTTCTACTCTAGTTGACTCCTATCGATGCTGAGTTACTCCTTAAGTCATGCCGAATGACTACCAATCTCTTGTAGATAGAATGTCGAGAAATAGATCGTCAAGACAACATCCAATCCTCCCTCATGTTTGACCACTTACTTACTTGGCATATGTCACGCCCCGAAGCGGCGAAGTCATAACAGCCCCGCCGTGTAAACCATCCTAAGATAGAAGTTGGCCTTACAACCGTTATCTTAGACCTGATCTACACAAGGCGTCCACGACTAACCCGCTTTGAAGTAAATAGTTTGTAATTTAAATAAATCATTTACCTAAGAAAGTAAGGAAATCTCTATATATATACTATAATTCAGTTATTATAATTAGAGTTTATAATATTTCTCTATAGTATATTCCCTAGTTATTACATTATTCAAAAATGAAAGCTAATTCTAAAATAAAAACTTAGACCTCAAAATATATGTTTGTTCTTCAAGATTTTTCCTCACTTCCCAGGATCCAGCAGTTGCTAGCTTCAGAGTAGTTGTTAGCTTCAGAGTAGTTGTTTGCCGCTTCTTAGCCAGCACCTGCATGACGTCTATAGGGATGTAAGCAACTACAGTTCAGTAAGTTAGGATGGAGGACTTAAAACTATACCATACACATAACAAGGTTTTCAATCACTTATTAGGTGCAATGCATGTGCAAGGAAATACCATCGCACGATGTTGTCCGGCCCGTCGTGAGATTAAGGAAATTGGGCCAGCTCTAATCCAGGTTGAGGAGTTGCCGTTAATGCAACAGTTCACGACCAAACCTAAGCTTGTGTAATGGAGACCTTGCTCCTCCTGCGATTACCTTCGAGCCACTGTCTTCACCCTCACCACGACCTCCTCTCCTGTCACTTAGTTCAACTGAGGATGAAGAAGGGACCATTTTGCAATCCAGCGCTATCCCTTCCGAAGGGGTCGGTATTTGGCCGGAGAGTCCTAAGTTCCCCTAACGGGTTGCCATGCATGTCCGATTAGGATTACTGGTCGAATATTTGATTAAGTTCAGTTTAGGGTGATCAATTCTTTCATACAATTCATATAATACGTACCAGAGTAATAAACAGAATCATAGCATCACCCAAAATCAAGCACATGCATACATTCAACTATTTAATAAGCACAACCAAGTATAATCTTAAGCTTCCAAAATACAGCATCGTATTAATTCCAACTTACCTCGACTCCTCGCTCACTCACTCGAGGTTCAATTTGCTCAGGCCATCGCCGATCATCCCTATAACACAAACGTGGTTTCAGCTTTTCATATGACTATTATAGGTTCGTTTTATCCTATAACGCTTATTGTTAGGTTTAGTTTAAGGTTTAATATGCCTAATTATCTAGGTATTAAGTCTTTTACAATTATTCTAGGTTTAGGGTTAGGTTCAGGTTCGGTTTTCGCATCGATTTCTAAATTAGGTTTTAGTTCGATTTCTACGTAATGTTTTAGATTCCAACCCTAGAAATCCGTTTCAACCCTAGAAATCCGTTTCAACCCATAATGTGAAATTAATCACATTACTTCCCGATCTCCTAAATACCATAATTATCCCTAGTCAGTATTTATTTTACCCGATACACTTAAATCCATATTAGTATACCGAATTCACTCCTAATGTGAGAAATTTTTACATTTTTCATATAATTACATAAATTCAAGTTTCTTATCAGATTTTTTAGATATCCCTATTATTTATATAATATCAATTTTTATCCTAATATTTTCTATTTATTATATTTTCAAAAATTACATATTATGCATTATTGCCTATTATGTACATAATGCATTTATAATATTTCTATCACTTTAATTACCATCCCTAAACATCAATTATCATTTCAAAATGTCTAAATTCATCCTAAATCAGATTTTACTCCTAATTTCCCTAATTTACAAAATTAACTTAAAGTTAACTATTTTTCCCTATTAATCATTTACTACATAATTAACCTAATAATTACATCTAACACCCTAAATGCTAAAAGTATCATACTCCATCAGATTTCCACATCCTAAAACATCTACATATTCATTAAGTCAGTAATTAATAATTTAATTACTTAATTAACCTTAAATTACCCAATTTATGCCTCATTTTAGGGTCTAAAAATTATCTAAAAATTTCGAAAATTAATTTTTAAAAATGGCTTCATAGCACTGTTCTATATCACATGAGCATCCTATATAAAAAAATTGAGCTCCAAACTACACTCCTAAGGTCATTTATTTCTAAATCGAAATATGCTCGGTTTTGAACGATTTCTTAAGGACCATATATTATGGGACATATTTTCATCAAAATAATATTTTTCCTAAAAAATAAATACAAAAATATTTCAGAATAACAAAATTCATAATTTTCTAATAATATTTACTATTTTTACAAAATTACACAAGAATCGGGTTGGAAATTGGACTCACCGATTTGGGTGGCTCCGGCTACTGCCGGCCACTGTGGCCTTATCGGCTGGCCTGGGTGCTGCCACCACCGTGTGGTGGTGGTGGCCGTCCACTTCTAGCTGCTCGTTTGGTGGGGGTTCCCTTTAGAGGCCCTAACTGTACAGTTTTTCTTATTTTTTTTTTCTAACTCGAATTTTTCTCTTAATTTTTGCCTCTCCCTAATTTTCTCTGATTTCTAACTATCCAAATGAGTTTCTGAATTTTTCCTGCTATTTATAGGGCTTTAGGAGATTTATTGTGCATTAAATGGGACAAGACAATTGCCTTATCCCTTGATTTTTGGCTTTTATGTTGTCTTAATTTAATTGGTTGAATTTTTTCTTATTTTTTCCAACTGCTACGACCCAATTCTGGATCATTCATGATTTTTCCTAATTTTTCTTGATTTTTCCTTATTTAATTATGAATTTTCTTTAAGTATTTTGTATTATTTTAGCACATTTCGCGTATTTTAAGAAATTACGCGTATTTATACTTACATGTAAATTCATATATAGTACAAATAAATATTATTTAGGTCATTCTATTATTTTTAGTATACATATAATCTATCTCTAGTAATTTATTAGTTATTAGATTACACTTTTTGCTTTTTTGGTAATTAGTAATTATTATGCTTAAAATTTGAAAATTTCATAGTCTCCTATTTTATTACTTATTTTCTTAAATTCAAGTTTACGGGGTCATTTTTACTAATATTTCTCTCAATAGTTTATAATTTGGGGTTTGATCGGATTCCTTAACCGATCGTCCAAAACCTTATATTCTAAATTCAATTCTACGGTCAATTGACTTAGCTTTGGGGCTTACAGCATAACCCTTGCCGCTATGCTGAAAGAGAGAGCTTGGACTACATAAGTCATCCTTGCTTGGATAAGCCAACTGGCCGTATTGCTTTGTCCACATATTCTAACGACTTCACCAATACAATATTCCCACGTATATAGGACCATGTGTAGAATTTGCCTAACTAATTATTGCTTCTGTAAATATTTATTTTTATCTTTTTGTATTGTTGTACGTTATTACTTTGGGATAACACCCATTTTGTCTTTTCCCCTTTTAGGCAAATTGCCCTAAATTCTTGGGTACAAATACCCTTTGTATTTGTAAGCCACAAGTAGATAGATTATTATTAATACATTAGAGTATTTTTCCTTTTGGGTATAAACACTCCACTGTTCTACGCTTGGCATCACTCTTATTTTTTCCCTTAAGCAGGGTTAGGTGGTGAATAACTTTATTGGACCAATTCGTACGTTATATCGAATTGTGTCGTGAGTCTTTGAAAGTCCCATTGGTGCATTATATCTTTTGGAGTTATTTGTAGGTTTTGCTTAACTTTTACTCGTCACTATTTTTTTGTGCATTTTCCTCATTACTTCTTTCGAGCTTTTTGCAAGCTCGAATCCATTCAGTGATTGACTTTGTCAGTTCTTGGTCACGATTTGTACCTTCTTGGTTACGATTCGCACCATCTTGATATCAGAGCGGAGGTTTTGTTTGAGTTGACGTATGTTTTCAAAGTTCTGATATACTCTGTTTTGCATGTATGAAACAGAGTAAGTTACTGTGTTTATTTGAGCGCTGTGTTGTTAACTGTTAATTTCCTAAAGTGTTTGTTTGAGTTTTGAATTTGTGAGGAAAAATGACTAACTCGAGTATGCATGTTGGTACTGGTGATGATAGTGGAGTTGTCCACCATGAACGATAGTCTCAGGGAACTCTTAGAAGCATTGACGAGAGAGTTGATGAGGTAGCTAACCTCTTGGTGGATTTAACCCAAGCTGTTCATGTGTTGTCTTGCAAACCTACTGAGGTTGCGTAAAATACCCCACAAGTTGTTCAACCTGTTAGAAGTCATAACCCAGCTTGACTTGTTTAAGGTGGAGGAGTACGTGGACGAGTAAGGAGAAGGATTGATTTGGCAGACAAAGGAGACGAAGAAGAAGAATAGTATTTTAAAGAAGAGTATGTGCGAATCCCTAGAGCATTTGACCATGTGAAGCTTCGGATTCCGAGTTTTAATGGATCTGGGAATGCTGATAAATATCTAGAATGTGAAGAAATAGTGTAGCCTGTGTTTCATTACTATTAGTACAAGGATTACAAGAAAGTGAGAATTGTTACTGTAAAGTTCTTTGGATATGCTGCCATGTGGTGGAAGAACTTCCAAGTAATGAGAAGACGAGAGATCCACTGAGAGATTAATACTTGGCCTGTGATGAAGAAAATACTCAGAAATAGATTTGTGCTGGAAACTTATCTTCAAGATACTTTCACTTGGCTTTAGGAGCTAAGACAAGGAGGTCGAACTATTGATGAGTATATTCAAGAGTTTCAAATGCTCATGATCCATTGCGAGGTAGAAGAACCGCTAGCTTGAATTGTGTCAAGATTTATTATTGGACTGAAAGGTGATATTTAAGACATTGTGGAGCTTCAACGATTCACCACAATGGATGAAGCTATTAAGATTGCCTAATGAGTGGAGAGGTAGAGAAAAGGCTGAGTGTCGACCAAAACATTGACTAGCTGACTTGGATAGGAAGTCACCAAATTCTACCGAGTATCGAGCCGAGTAGAAAGGTTGATGTCTGAGCTGAGCAAAAAGGCTGATTTGACAATGAACTACCGACCCGAACTTATGAGAAGGGGTAAGGATTTGGAAGGAAGATGAGTTAGATCAAATGTTTCAAGTACCAAGGGTTCGGACATATGGCTGCTTAGTGCCTGAATTGAAGAATGATGGTCATTAAGGGAGACATCCTGAAGTTAGAAGTAGAAAGTATGGATGAGGAACCTAAGGAGGAGGAGGTTCCTACCAAGAAAGAGTTGATTGAGGAGGACGTGTTTACCGAGGACTTAGATCAGTTACTCATGGTTGTCCGACGCATTATGAACGTAGAATCCTCACGAAAGGAGGAGCAAAGAGAGAATTTGTTTCATACAATCTATAAGGTAAATGATTAGGTGTGTACCCTCATCATGGATAGTGGAAGTTGCACCAATGTGGCATCAGTTGATCTTATTTCAAAATTGAAGTTCCCGATTGTTGCGCATCTGAAGTCGTACAAGTTATACTGGTTGAGTGAGAAAGGAGCATTACATATCATTCGATAAATACTACTGCTAATCACTATTGGGAACTACATTGACTACATTCTCTGCAATGTACTACTTATGTGTGCTTCTCACGTATTGCTTGGTAGACTGTGGTTTTTTGATAGGAGAGTCATCCACAACGGCTACAGGAATACATATATGTTCGAGAAGGATGACTAGAAGATCACATCGAACTTGATGCCACCAAGAGAAGTTCATAAGTTGCAGACGAAACTTGCTCGCGGATCGAAGAAGGCTTTAGTGATGAGTAGAGCCAAGCTCTGAGAGGTCATCAAAGCAGACAAGCCGACTCTTATGTCGATCAGGCGACTTTTAGAAATGAAGGAGTAGGGTAAACTAACCGAGGAAATCAAAGAGTTGTTGGACGAGTATGCCCACCTGCTCCCGGAATAGTTACCTGAAGGATTGCCCCCGACCCAAGGCATAGAACACTACATTGCTGCATTGCCAAATAAGCCTGCCTATTGAATGAATCCTAAACAGGCTTTTGAGCTCTAATGCCAAGTCAATGAGTTGCTCGAGAGAGGATATGTTAGAGAAAGTCTTAGCCCTTGCATTGTGCTGATGCTTTTGGTGCTGAAGAAGGATGGAACCTGGCTACCACCAAATCTTACACTGTGTGCAAACACTTAAGCTGTAAATAAGATTACGGTTAAATACAGGTACCTAATCCTAAGGCTCAAAGACATGTTAGATAAATTGAGTGGAGCCAAGATTTTCAGCATGGTTAACCTTAAATCTAGCTACTACCAAATTTGCATGAGGCCAGGAGACTAGTGGAAGACTGCATTTAAGGCTCAACATGGATTTTACGAATAGATGGTCATGCTTTTCGGCTTGTTGAATGCTTGAGCACTTTCATAAGACTAATGAACCATGTGCCGAGACATTTCATAGGGAAGTGTGTCATGGTATACTTTAATGACATCTTAGTCTACAGTACCGATATGTTGAGTCACTGTAAACATCTCAGAGCAGTCCTGGATATCCTCCGTATCAAGAGACTATTTGGCAATCTAAAGAAATGTTGCTTTTACCAGGAGGAAGTGGTATTCTTAGGCTATGTAGTTAGTAGAGGAGGCTTGCAAGTTGATGATGAGAAGATTCGAGCAATTGTCGAGCAGTCGACTCCTACTACTTATGCCAACGTAAGAAGTTTCCGTTGACTGCCTTCATTCTATAGGCGGTTCATCAGAAATTTCAACACCTTCATCGCACTACTTACTGAGTTAACAAAGAAGAACACCAACTTCTGATAGGGAGAAAGGGAAGATAGGAGTTTTGATGAGATAAAAGAAAGATTGACTCCCGCCCCAATGTTAGTGCTACCTAACTTTGATAAAATTTTTGAACTGGAATGTGACGCGTCAGGCATTAGAATAAGTGCTGTCTTAATGTAGGAAGGCTGACCAATTTCCTTCCACAATGAGAAGCTTCGAGGACCCCAATTAAATTACTCTATGTATGACAAAAAACTTTTGGCACTAATCTAAGCATTATAGGTATGGTAGCACTATTTACTACTGAGAGAATTTGTCATATATATTGACTGTGAATTGCTGAGATACCTCTGAAGTTAGAGTAAGTTGTCAAAGTGGCAGGTGAGATGGGTTGAATTCCTTAAAGGATTTAATTTTGTAATAAAATATAAGCAGGGAAAGAGTAATGTAGTTGCAGATGCTCTTTTGAGAAGGCGTGTGCTTTTATCTGAACTGCAGACCTGGTTGTTTGGGTTCGTAAGTATCAAAGAGCAGTACTTTAAGGATCCACACTTTGGACCCATACTTACACAATGTATTGATGGAAGAATAATGGACGAGTATCATGTAGAGAATAGTTACTTATTTCAAAGTAGGAAACTGTGCATGCTGACTTGTTCCTTAAGGGAGTTATTGATCAGGGAAGCTCACAGTAGGAGACTCTCTGGACATTTTGGAGAAAGGAGAACCTGTGAACTGTTGAATGGCCGATTCTTTTGGTCAAGAATGAGTAGAGATGTACACTAAGTTTTTGAAAGCTGTACCGTGTACAAGAAGACTAAGTGCTGAGTCCAGCAAGGGAGAGCAATGCCCCTACTTGTTCTAATAAGGCCATGGACTGAATTGAGCATGGACTTTATTCTCGAATTGTCAGGAATTGCTCAAAGAAAAGATTCCATAATGGTCATTGTGGATAGGTCCAGTAAGATGGCACACTTCGTGCCCTGTACCAAGACTAACGACGGTTTGGTTATTGCTTATCTTTTCTTGCAGAAGATTGTATGGATACATGGTATGCCGAGAAGTGTAGTCTTTGACAAAGACCCAAAGTTCTTGAACCATTTCTAGAGAACCTTGTGGCGTCGATTAGGGACCAAATTACTCTTTAGTATCTCATGTCACCCCTAAACTGACTGCCAAACAAAGGTAGTTAATTGCACATTGGGATCACTGCTTTAAGCTGCAGTAGGCAAGAACTTAGCTGACTGGGATATTTTCTTGCTAGTAGTTAAGTTCGCTTACAACTGAACAGCACATGATACCACTAAACAGACTCCCTTCGAGGTAGTCTATGGATTCAATCTCGAGTTTCCCTTCGACCACACCCCTGTACCAGTACTTGCATGAAAGAACCCTTACATTGCGGCCAGAGCACAATCCCTTCAACACATATATGACAAGGTCACTTGATACATTGACCAAGCTGTTAGAAGAATGTGAGAGAAGACCAAGGGTAAGATGGCTAAGCAATTCCAGCCAGGAGACTTGGTATGGCTGCATCTCAGCAAGGAACGATTCTTGAGCAAGAGGAAGAACAAATTATTCACACGGGCTAAGGGACCCTTTAGAATCATCCAGAAGATCAATGACAATACCTACTGGTTGGAGCTACCAGAAGATTATGGGGTTTCTGAAACTTTTAATATTGCCAACCTCAGTCCATATCACCTTGATAAAGAACTGATCGAAGACTATTCGGATTTGATCCTAAATCCAAATCTGCTTGGAGGGAATGATGGGAATTGAGCTATTGGCCCTTTGACCTGCAATTGAGCTCAAGGACTAGAAGGCTTGACGAGGTAAAATTTTCTACTCCAATCGACTCCTACTGATGCCAAGTACTTCCTTGCCAAATCACTCCTTAAGCCGTATTGAATAACTGCCAATCTTTTACAGATAAAATGTCGAGAAATGGATAGTCCAGACAACATCCAATCCTCCCTTATGCCTGATCACTTACTTATTAGGCATCACCCTTGCTACCATGCCGAGAGAGAGAACCTGGACTACATAAGCCTTCCCTGCTTGGACAAGCTAGTTGGCTGTATTGCTTTGTTTACATCTTCTAACAACATCACTAATACAGTATCCCCATGTGTATAGGACTACGTGTAGAATTCACCACACTAATTATTACTTCTGTGAATATTCATTTTTACCCCTTTATATTGTTGTACATTACTACTTTGGGGTAACACCCATTTTGTCTTTTCCCCTTTTAGGCAAGTTGCCCTAAATTCTTGAGTATAAATACCCTTTGTATTTGTAAGTCACAAGTAGACAGATTATCATTAATTCACTTGAGTATTTTTCCTTCTTAATGTAAAAACTCCGCTGTTCTACGCTTGGCATCACTCTTATACTTTCCCTTGAGCAAGGTTAGGTGGCGAGTAACCTCACCGGACCAATTCATGCATCATATCGAATTGTACCGTAAGTCCTTGGAAGTCCCATTAATGTGTCATATTCTCTGAAGTTGTTTGTAGGTTTTGCTTAGCTTTTACTCGTCACTATTCTTTTTCACATTTTCCTCATTACTCGTTTAGAGCTTTCTGCAAGCTCAGATCCATTCAGCGATCAGCCTTGTCAGTTTTTGGTTACAATTCACACCATTTCTAATCAAGATTCCACTAAGTCTTAGATTTTTTCCATACGGTAGCTCCGCCTCCATGCAGTAGTAATGTTAGGAAATTTTATATTAATAATCGAAGCAAAAGAACGTTACACGCAACATTATCGTGTTTTTCTTTCCCTATGCTTTTCGGTGGCCAACAACCAACAAAAGTTCTATATTTCTTTGTTTACTAATCTTACAAGCTTGATGGAGTTAAGTGATTGGTCAAGTAAGGTGAGTAGTGTAAGATATTATACAAGGTAAACTATGGATCAAGTCATATTATCAGAGTAATGTGCCCATTTTATAAGTTAAAAAATGATTAGACATCAAATTATTAGTACAAATGATAAGAATGACGTATCTATAATATAAATGTCTTAACAAATTACAAAATGATATGTATGTAATCTTGTTACTAGCTTTCACATTTAAATGGAAAAAAGTATAATAAAGAACCTCTATATTAAAAATCAATCTAGTACTCTATGTTCTCATTAAGTGATTTAATTAAATTCCCTAAACTTATACTTAAATTTCCAATCAAGCCCTTTACATTTCTAAATAAATCATTTAACTCCAACTAGGTCCTTGTGATGTATGACAAAAAAATATAGGAATTGCATGGAGTATAATCACATAAACATAGAGTACTTAAATGTTTTACTTGAAGTATAAGGGATTTAGTTAAATTTTTTCATTCTTATGGGAAACTTAAATGATTCGCTTGATCTATAAAGAAATTATTTGACTTTTTAACATAAATATAAATGACTTCTAATATACTTATAACAAACTTAATTTATGAATAAGCCATTATATAATTATTCAATGCAAGAACTTATCTCTTGTATGGGAAATGACTAATTTGGTTCTTCCAGGAAGGAATTAATTTATCCATCAATCTCATACGTCCTCTTTGGAATTAGATAATCAAATCCTAAAACTTCAATTCAATAATCCTGAGTCTTAGGAACCTTTTTTTAATAATGAAATTATATCTTAAAATGTTAGAGCAAATTAAAAATATACTATCTAAATTATTTGTGAAGTTTGATAGATCTCTAAATTTTTGAAGGGTAGTTTCGACTTCTCATAATCTTGGAAAATGCGTAACTAACCTCTAACTTATTGTTAGATCACTATAAGCCCTAAAGCTAAGCCAAGTAATCGTAGAATTGAACTTAAAACCCAAGGTTTAGGGCGATTGGTTAAAGGATCCGATTAAACTCAAATTATAAACTATTGAGAGAAGTATTAGTAAAAATGATCTCGTAAACTTGAATTTAAGAAAATAAGTAGTAAAATAGGAGACTATAAAATGTTCGAATTTTAAGCATAATAATTGCTAATTACCGAAAAGGCGAAAAGTGTAATCTAATAACTAATAAATTACTAGAGATAGATTATATGTATACTAAAAATTTTAGAATGACCAAAATAATAATTAGGAATGTTCACGTGTACCCCACATGTATTTACGTGTAGATAAAAATATGCGAAATTACCTAAATTGGCCAAAAACTAAGTAAATAATTAAATAAAATTATAAATTAATTATGGAAAAATCAGAAAAAAATCAGATTGTGGCATGTTAGGATCTACCAAATAAAAATCAACCAATTAGAATTAGGCAACACAAAAGCCAAAAATTAAGGGAATTGGGCAAAGTCATGTCTAATTAATGCATAATAATTACAAAAATCGTCCATAAATAGGGGAAAAATTTCTAGAACTCATTTGGGCAGTGAGGAATCTGAGAAAAATTGAGAGACCTAAAAATTTGAGAGAAAATTTAGAAAAAAAAAAACTGTGCAGATTGGGCAAGTGAACCAAACCCACATCTCACCACCACTTGGGACCGAGCCACCACCACCACCTTACTCTAGACCCACCGTCTGGGTCGGCCGACAACCTTGGACCGGGTTTGGATGGCTAGAAAGCATCGAACCGGGTAAGTCCCATAATTGTCTCGATTTTGTATAATTTAGTGAAAATAGTTACTCTGCCCAGAAAATTATGAAACTTATTATTCTGAGGTTTTATTATATGTAGATTTAGGGAAAAATAATGATTTAGTTTAATCACGTCTGGAAATATAGGGTCCTTAACAAATTGAACAAAACCGAGCATGATTAGAATTAGAAATAAATAGGCTTAGGAGTGTAGTTTGGAGCTCAATTTTTTTCTGTAGGATGGTCATGTGATATAGAACAGTGCTATAAAGCCATTTTTTTAAAATTAATTTTCAAAATTTTTAAGTTAATTTTTAGCCCTAAAATGATGGAAAAATTTGGTAATTTTGGATTAATTAGGTGATTAAGATACTAATTACTGATTTAGTTAGTAATTAGATGTTTAGGGATGCTAATTTTTGATGTAGAAACCTAATCCTAGCCTTTGGAGTATTAAGTATGGTTAATTTAGGAAATTAGGTAGTTAATGTAAGAAATTAGTAATATGTGAAATTGAAAATTAATAAATCTAAAATATTAGGGTTATTTAGATAATATTATAATAGAAATCAGAAAAATAATAAATTTGAAACAACATTTAATTTTAAGTAAATGCCTCAAAATGTAAGATTTTCTCACAATCGGGAATAAATCCGATACCCCAATTAGGGTTAGCGTATACCGAATAGTTTAGAATACTAAATTAAGACCCAATAGGATATTTGGATACTCGAGCTTAATATGATTAATGTCACATTAGGAATCGAGCATATTTAAGACTTAGGAATCAAAATTAAAGCTAATTTAGGATTCGACCCTTGAAATAAAGTACAACGAATTATTAGTACGTTATAGGTATACATGAGAAAAATGAGTTACATTATGAATTAGAATATGAATCCATAAAATATAAGTACTAAAAAGACCTATTTGTATTATAGGACACCCAGAGACAAATCAACTTGCGACTAAAGGATCGAGCGATTGAGTAATTTCAAGTAAATTGGGTTATTGCTTATTGTAATAGAGTACTAGTTTTATGGTACTCGGAGACTTAGGCTTGTATATGGTTGTGATTGTAAATAGTTTACGCATGTGTTTGACGTATCTGAATTCGTGCTGAAATTGTGATGTGAGTGATTTTGTGTTATGATTGAATTGGTGTGAAATTGTTTGAACACCCTAAATGAAATTTAATCTTATTCGACTCTAAGAACCAAAAATGTCATGCATTGCAACCCGTTAGGGGATCATAGGTTGAGAAAAAGTACGATTAAATTTACAACTATCGTATGTTCTAATATTTTAATATATTATAACATGTGGCAGGCAAGGTGCAAATGAATAATATATACTCATAAACTATTTAAGTTACATTCAATAAGAGCCAAGGTAAACTTGAACTCAAACTACTAAAATAGTTTATTGAGTCAAATCTGAGTGTTATAATGTTTGGCTTCATCAACTTGTGTGTTGTTGATACATCATCTTGGACATGACCCTTACGCTTAGGCTGACCTCTTTAAAACGTGAGCTTAGTTCTCGAGACCCCAATCCATCTTGCTTTTTCAAGCTGAGCTTCTTGCAGCTTGGATGTCTTCCACAAAATCAATGTTAGATGATGAAGAGTTCAACTGACTTTACTCAAATGAATAGGATGGATTTTGACTTAATGAGAAGAAGACCTCCGATGTCCTTGAGAACTTGGGTTCGAAGCTAGGTCCAACTCATGAAATTTTAATCATGTTTCATTAGGATAAAAATGAAAAAAGTGTCTAAACTCTTCAATTTGTGCATTTTGATGCCTAAACTTTCAAAATTTACATCTTAATGCTCACAATTTTAAAATTTGTTCAAACAAATATCTTGAGTTAATACACATTAATTATTTTATACTACTTAGCATCCTACATGGTGCTTTTTTCCCACGTAGTTTGGATACATGATATAATACATAGGCAATTAAAATGATAGTGATGCCCTTTAATAAATTGCCTTAAGTCCCTCTTCTTCAAATCAGAGGACAGAAATAGAAAGACAAATAAGGGGGAAAAAAGGAATAAAAACATACACACCCCAGGCTCAGCCCTCATTACTCCATCATCATCTACAACTCATAACTCTCGTTATTAGCGCTGTCGACCTGCTCTTGGTCCTTTCACTATTGTTGTCAAGGTCATGATAGCATCTCTAGGTAATACCATTGATTTGTTGCACTGCATTTGCTTTTAAGGAGCAGGTTTTAAAGTCTAGATGGCTTATTATGCTTAGAAATAGTAAAAATAAACGGGATGTTTTTATTCAAATGCAATTCCTTAGTTATTGATATATCTTTAATTTTGATAAGTTATTTGAATCAAAGGATACATGCTGTAGTTAATTGCTTGAACTTGAGAGACAAAATTTTGAGCCAAATCAATCATTATGTTATGCTACTTTCAAGACATTCAATGGGAAATTGGGAAAAATGTTTTCCTCTATTATAGTAGAATGTAAATATATACCTAATTTATGGACAACATGAGCTAAATGTATACTTGGATTACGTCATAAGCAAAAGAGCTCTTCAATTTTAATTTGATGGAACAAAATTGCATAGGTATGGGTATAGTGATGAAAACAAGAACAATGTCATTATGTTTTCATTATCATAATTGAATGCAAGTGGGAGCTAAAGACTGGAAAAATATATTAAAAAAAAAAGGTTTAAACACACATATGTAGTGCTGCCCTTGGAAAGTCAAAATATTTGTCTCGATGAAGATATATAATGAGAAATGTAAATCTCCTCTTACCTTGTTTAATTTGATTTATTCAAACATTTGTAAGTTAAGGTATTAGAATTGGTTTATCGCTTGGAAATAAATTAAGGGGGCTGGTGTTTAATTCTTTTGTTCGATCATAATTTTTGTAACATGCAATTTTTTTTTCTAAAAATTGCAGCAAGTTTCGAATGCTTTTATCCTCCCTTGTGACTGATAATTCAAATCCAAGAGCTGTTACTTGAAGACATATATCAGTTCGGTTGCCCTTGGGATTTAGCTGTTGTTAGTGCTTGCAAGATACTACCTCATTATAAAACGTTGACCACTCCATCGTCTTCTATAAGACTTAAAACTTGGACTCAGCTGTAAAATTGAATTTTTTAGGTTTGGGGTTTCGAATGTCAGTGAAGAATTTGGGGGAAGTTATATTAGAGGAACGAGAAGAGAATCTACAAGGTGCTTTATTCATATCATGATATTTCCATGTGTGCCATGTTTTTTAAAATGCATCAAATATCCACCAGGAATAATAAAACACAGATCCATTGGTCGCTATTTAATATTTATCAACACTTATTTAAACACATTTTGAAATTTTAAGCGTTAAAACACAAATCTTGAAAGTTTAGGACAAAACTACCTAATTTAAAAGTTGACTTTTTGTGCTGTTATCCCTATTGCACAGGAACGGCTTGAAATAATTGGCAAGTGGACAACCACCTCCACTTACTTTCACAAAATTTAGAGCTCGTCCTGAGGTCATGGTGCAGTAGTAGGAGATAGCTTAGTTTCATCCTTTAGAACTAGAGGATGAAGCTTTTGGGGAATGGGCCTTCATCTTCACTTTGACATATTTTGGCCTACATTACGATACTTTTTTCTTCTTTTACACGAAATATTGACCTAAAAATTGAAATAGTCATGTTGAAATATCCTACCATATTCTCTTTACCTTAATGTTTGCTCTCTGGCAAGTTTTCAACTACTCATTTGAGAACCTCAATCACCCTTTCAGGATATACAAAATAACATGAGCCTGATAAAGTTGAAGTAAAGTTTAAATGTTAGTTGAATTAGTGTGCTACTAATAATATTATAATTAAAATAATATTTTTAATAAAGTATAATTATACAAATTTAATTGAATCTACTTCATGTTTTGAATTTTCAGATTAGTTTGAGCTCGACTTAATTAGTACATGGTCATAAATCATATGTGTTGATTAGCAATCTTAGGCTTAGGCCAATAGGCCTAAATCAACTTGGAAATTTCCTAGGAGCTGCATGAGCAAGTCCAACTAGTTGGTGAATGGCTAGTTGGGATGAGCCATCTTGAGATCTGCCCACTAATGATACTCGTCAACATTACCTCATTTGGATGAGTCTTACTAACTTGGCTAGCCAAACTTAAACCAGCCTCCAAGCAAATAGATTTGAGTCTTTTCAAAAAGTTTTCAGAACGTAAACTAGTGATTAAATTAGAATCGATCTTCCCAATCCGTTCTAATTTAATTACTTTTCTCGGTTTTACTAGGTGGTAACTCCAAAAATTTTTAAAATAAAGAAATAGCATTTTCTTTAACTTTAGTCAAGGGTTTCAACTAAATAGGTATAGGGTTTAGTTTAAATCAAGTTAAAGAAACTGAAATTAACATAAAGAAATCGAAAAATCAAGCTTGACAGTTCGACAACTCCACTAGGGACATTAAGAGGGCTAACCACTTGAATTTTTTGAAATTAGGATTATTTTTCAAGAATACCTGAGTCAATCATTCATGTAAATCTTATTTTTTCTTTTGATTGTAAAATATAAATTATTGTACTAACCCTTTTTATTACAGCTTACCTATGGGGCATATTGGGAAGGTTTATTGTATCATAAATATATGGTAGATATGATCAAAACCAGGCCGTCTTAAGACTTCAGGAAGGGGGCTATTATGTAAGATTCGGATATTGTAGGGCAACTACCTTTCGGGGCCCATTAGGTTTCCCAACTCAAGTTTAGATGTGACCATATAACCGTTATTTTGAAAAGCATGTAAGGTCATAGAACTTGAAGACCTTTAAAACCTACTCTAATTACATATACGAACCTTGACCGACAAATAAATAATAATGGGGCATGTTAACCAAAGGTAGTTATTATGTCGGAATTCTCATATTATCCATCTAATTCTCCATGTATATTAGTTCTTTGTATAAAACTCGTTCATTATTTCCTTGTATTTTATTTTGTAAATTATATCTTTGTAAATGTAAAAAAATTCCTTGTAAATTATATTTCTATGTAACATTATCCTTGTAAATAATAATGGAATTTCATTATAATTATAACCTTAAACCCTTAATATTGCCACATTACCATTTAATCGCTGATTTCTTGCATTTGTGTGTTTTCATTTTACATTTTTTGTCCTTATCTTTATTCATGTTTGATAATTATGTCTTAATTTCTAAAAGTTAGGTTAAAAAATATTCATGTTTTACTATCATATAAAATACTACATTTCTTTGAAAGCTTGTTCTTAAGTGATCAAAAGTGAAAAGAAAAAAAGCAAAAAAGAATCAATCTTGTAATATAATTTTAGGCAATTATCATTTAACCAAGCATTTTGCAAGCTAGGAATATTCATTCTTCCATACAGATTAACACCTTGTAAATAAGCTTCCTTATTTAGAATAAATAGGATGTAGAAATGATCTTTGGTTCCATTGAATAATAATTAAGGACAATATTAGGCTCCCTTTTCTCTATTTTTTTTTATTTGCCATGATAATAAAATTTTCTTTTGATATATTATTCTTTATTCTTTAATATTCCTCTTTTGTAAATAGACTTTCAATATTATTGTTTTATATGTAAATAAATTCTATAGGCTTATGTAAAGAATCCTAAGAAAGTAATCCCCCATGTATAATTCGATCACTCGGTCTTTGTAACATAAAAGCCCTATCTTTTCCCCCCTTTCTCTCTTAAGAAGAAAAAAAAAATAAAAAGAAGAGAGAGAAAAAAGAAGAAGAAGTTATTAATGTTTACAAATCCTTATAAGACTTGAGACAAACACGAACCACATGACCCATTAGTGCAACCAACAAAACATGAACCCTTTGCCTATCAAGGTAGTTGAACCAACTTAAAACCCCTAAGTCATCAAGTCCAACCATGAACCAAGTCAAAACATGAAGCTATGAAACACCATCCTAAGCTTGATCCTTAGTACAAAGAAAAAAGGGCAATTTATAGTTCCTTCCATCTCAAAAGATGTTAATGCTAGCCCATTCAACTCTAAAGAACCGAAGTCGAAATTACACATGGGAGCTAAGAGACATTAAGACCTATAGGTCTAGGGCAATTTAAGCAAGAACACAAAAGGTATAGGGGATTTAGTCTTTGAAATTTAATGAAAGGTATCATTTCATAGTTGGGCATGTTTCGAGGAACTGGGGGGTAAGGTCAATTTCTACCTTGTAGCAAATCAATCCCTATATAGGGAATTGGTAACTCATTTTTAAAAGGTTTAGAATAAAAAGAGGCAAGCTGTATCCTACATACTAACACTTAAAACACTTTGAGAGATGAGAGACATTATGTTAAGGGATTTTTAGACTCATTCCTTAAAGGAGGCTCATTTTGAATGTGATATGTAGATCAAAACGAAGTCAAGCATTCATTTTGAAATCCCAAACACAATTATCCTTTATTAACCGCGCTGAATCAATTTAGAGTGCTTTCAAATGTAAATCCCATTGAAAACTACCGCACAGTAGGACAATTTGGAGGTTAGGGTCATTGATTAGGAGAAAAGGATAAAACTGGTTTGTGCTTACCTTAGTAATAACAATTGAACGATAACCTTTGTTTTTGATAAATTATTTCCTCTGAAGTAGAGCCAAGCACCTCAAGACCACATATACTTTATCCAAGCCCATTCACTTGAAGCCCATGGATTTAGGACCTCGATTCATCTAAAGACAAAGACTCGATAAAAGAGATTATTACTTTTAGGGAAAGAAAAGCAAGAAATAATGGGCAAAAAAAAAAAAAAAAGGAGGAAAAAGAAAAAAAGAAAAAAGAGAAAAAAAGAAAAACTAAAAGAAAGAAAAAGAAAGAAAAACCTGAACATTAGGTTTAAGAAAAGCCTCAACTAAAGAAGACCCAAAAGCCCAAGTTACTTTAAAAACACAAGGTCCTAAATCACATTCCTGACCATTAACATGAAACCTCATATCATTTCAGAATTATACTCTAAATCATGAACATAAAACACTCCTAACCATCTTGAATCACACAAGACCTTCTCACCTACAATACCTTCCTATTCAAAGCTTTTCTGATCTTAAAGAATAATTTATCATTAATAAAAATTGTTTTTGAATTTTCCTAAGGGTTCTTGACTTATACATTCAGATTGGATAAAAGTATTTCTTTCAAAATATGCCCTCTCATTAATCTCTTTTAAAACCATTTGACTAAAAACCTAATTCACATTATTGAATCGAAAAGACCTAACAGATTGATCAAAGCGTATTACTTGTAAACTAGACTATAATTTTTGGAATAGTAGTTATGAGAAAAATCTAGACCGAAAGTGTGTAAGGTAGTCCTCTTTAACTAGACTAATAGTGAGTTTCCTTTTCCTTAGAAAATGAATTATTAAAATCACAAGGCTTGATGATATTAGGCAAGTGTACTTATCAGTTTTAATATAGCGGATGTGAGTCCGAGTCGATCCCTCAGAAACTTCGAGTACTAATATTAACCTTAGCTTTATTATCTAACTAGAAAATTGTGATGAGTTGAATGAATAAAAAATGTTAAAATTAACAAACTAACCTAATTATGAGACTTGACTAAGCAATTTAGAAAGCGATAAAACTAAGAACGACTTCAAGAAGGTAATAACATATTTAGGAATTATTTCCCCTAGTGTTTAACATGTGACCGTTTAAAATATATTCAATTCAATTTCTATTATTCTTGACCGGAGGGATTTACAATTAAAGTTAATACCTTTCTCAAGCCTATTAACCCTAATCTTAAATTATTTACCGAAATCTCTTCACTTAGTAATATAACTTAGAATCGTATTAATGTATAATGAATTCCCATACAAAGAACAACTTTCCGGAAGAAAAATATATCTTATCTCTAAGTATATATGTAATTCTCTCCAATTATGTCAAGATCTCATTATACATGTGATTTCTCAATCATCGTGCATAATATCATATATTGATACTCTAGAAATATCAATTAACAATTAAATAACACAATTGAATCAAGAAAAGATAGAGACTTTATTGAAAATTATCAATCAATCTAATAGTCATATGAAATCCTAGGTTCCATAATCCTAAATACATGAATCTTAAGCTATCATAATGAAACTAAAAACGAATTTCAACAAAACCAATAAATAAAACATGAAAAACCCCTTTTGTTGATGATCAATCTCTTCAATCTTGAAGTTGAATGTTGCTTTCGCCCTTTCTCCTCTCCTTCTCCTCAAGTCTTTTATCTTTTGAATGTCTAATCCTCTATGCGAAACCCTAATATGTCCTTTTATAATGTATTGAAAGGTTTTTGTTTTCGTTACCAGACACGGCTTGGGATACAGTCGTATCCCCAGGTCGTGTAACTTTCTGACCTCAGCATATTTTCCTGCATGGATACAGCTTGGGGATACAGCTGTGTCTCAGACTGTGTAACTTCAAAACTTCATAACTCTTTCATTTGAACTCCGAATTGAGTGAAACTTGATTCCTTTTCTTCGTTTTCGATCCAAGAACGCGTTCATACCTTGAAATCAAAATTTTACTCAATTAAGTATCAATTTCTTTAAAGAAAACCAAAGATGTAAGGGAAATACTATAAAATCACCATGTGAAATGTATTTAAAATAAGAGTTATCAAACTTCCCCACACTTGAGCGTTTGCTTGTCCTCAAGCAAATAAATCAAAACAAAAATTTCGAGACAAGAAATGCTAAACAAAATTTATCATTATTTAGGAAACCAGTAAACAAATACACTTGACCTTAAGAAAGGTGAGAAAATCATTTTCAATTAACTTGCAATAATAAAGTCAATCAATTTCACCTTTAACAATGTCATAATTTCACCTGACCATAATCGAATGCTCCAACAATACTTAATATTAGAGTTCACTAGTTAATTCATGGAAATCAAAGTTTACCCAAGTCATTTAATTAAGGATTCCTAAACTAGAAATTAGATTTAACATTTCGCCAACTGAGAAAGAGTCATAAAAATTTTGTCCATTTGACTAAAGTGTATACAATTCTCTCTTCAATCTCACTAAGCACCATAATCTAAAACAAACACATTTTACATCCACTCATCCTTTGATCATCCCCCTAGTTCATGCTTTTGTTAGGAGGTCTTTTAAATTTATTTTATTTAAGCACAATTGTGTTGGTAGAGGGAAAGAATCTTGCTTTTCTGATGGACCAAGACCGATCCATACCAACTTATTCCTTATATTGATAGCGGGAAAAAACCTTGCTCTTCTGATGGACCAGGGCCGATCCATACTAATTTTTTTTTTCATTAGAATTGGCATTGGGACTTAATCTTGCTCTTCTGACAGACCAAGACGAATCCTTACCAATTTTTTTCTATTCATACACTTGTTATTACTTTTGACCTCCAATCATTGTGATTTTTCAGGGGTTTCTCAAAATAAGAATTTCATTTGTTTGGTTGCTAAAAATTATAGGGCTCTAAAAATTTCTAAGAGAAAGGTATACATAAAAGTAAATTTAAAAATAACCATGACTAACTCTCAACTAGTGATGTTGCTCCAATCTCAAGTCTTAGACTCCCAAGCTAAATAACCCGTAACTTTGCCCTGTACAGATTTGACTAATCAATTCTAGTAAAGTATAATAAGATCAATAATGATTAAGATGACATAGTTGATTTGGCCCAACACTTGTTAATCACCTATTGCAAGTTAACTTAAAAATTAATTGGGTCAAATGTGAATAATTGGTCTCCTAAACAGTAACAAATTCATATATATCATTTCCCCACACTTAATAATATATGTTGTCCTCAATGTACGACTAAGAAAGTACAATAGCAAGAGATGAAACAATAAAAACTTCAAAGGGAAAAAGGAAAGACATGTATTGAAAAAGAAACTAATACTTCCTTACCAGTCGAAAATAAGGTGAAGAAGTTCATATCAAGGAAGCCATTGTCATTACATGTCTGATTGCACATGCCTTGGCCAACTAAAAAATAACGGAAACAAAATGAACTAAGAAGAGGGATCGGAATTTGTCGCTCCATCATCCTCATCAGATGGTGCCTTCGCCATGGTTTCATCATCGTCTTCTTCACTGCCTTCAACATCCTCTTCATTACCCCCAACTGCTTCTTCCTCACTACCCTTATCATCCTCTTCCTTATTCTCACTATCATCAGTAGTTGCATCCGACACTTTCATCTTAAGAAATTTTTCTAGTTTGTCTTGGCAGATATGAAGTTTATCCACACTTTCTCGGATATAACGAACCTTAGTCAGCAACATATCAAATTTCTCTTCAAAGCTTGCTGAAGACGTCTAGCCGTGAGATGTGTTGCGTGAGTGTCGACCTTGACGTCTTGTTGGTAAAAGGTTTATGAATCAAAATGACTGAAGTCGCATAGGAGTGACTTGATTGACTAAGGTAAGCGAGGGCCAAATGACAACCTTAGTCCGCATGGCCTGCACTAGTAAGGTGATGTAGGGGCCACAACAAATATGCCCTTTCTTCCGTGTAGTGGTAGCTTGATAGCTGAACAGTTCAGCGAGCTTAATGGCCAGATTGATTGAGTGTTTGTGAATAATACTATACAAATAGAGGCAATCTTTGTTATAAACCACACTGGTGCTGAGGCCTCAGCTAGTTAATGTATGGAAAAAGAGCCAATGAAGAATATGGTATTCCGGTTTGACCAATTGAGAAGCTTTACTCTTTGCTGGGTCATATGCGTCACCAACAGTAATTTTGTTCCAAAACGTCCCTGGTGTTACGCCACATGGAAAAGACATGATAGACGTTGGAACTCTTCTGTCCGTGTGTATCGATCCTCATACAGACCGTGATATCTGCCCAATTGAGCTATTGTCATGTGGAAAGGGTGGCCACTCAAAGTGAAATGGAGTTTGCGTTTGGAGCCCATGCTACTAGCACTCTCCTTATCGAGCTTGTATGTGCATAAAAATTCTAATGTCAGCTCTTTATATACTGGAGTTTCAAGAGATAAAAATCGCTCCCAAATGGTGCTGTCCAAGAGCTCCTTCATTTCCGTTGCGAGCTCCAATTGAGTGAAAACATCCCAATCCAAATGAAGGGTGTCGCTGAAAGGCTTGTTCTTAAGTAAATTATAGCGTTGCGATTGATATTCTTCTTTGAATTGAAGCATTGGATGCTCTATCAGAGGGAGAGCAGCTAAGGGTTCAACAATTGCACCTTCTTGCGTTGAAGATGATGCAGCATATTTGGATTTTCTTCGAACGGTAAGCTTTGTGTGATTTGCCATTGACTACCTGAGAAGAAACACTAAACCAAATAAAAAATGTGCATCCTTGCCGCACGTAGTTCAATCGAAGACAGAGGTATAAAGGATTATCAGTGAAGAATATCGAAAAAAAAAAAATTCTCATTGGGACATTTAAACAAACATGTAGAGTGCAACCATAAAACTAGTTGGTGTAAAAGAGATGGTTAGCAAGTTGATCCAACTAAATATACAGTAGATGCATTACATTAGAAGCAGCTTAAAAAGAAATCGTCCCAACACATCAAAGACGTGAAATGACCCAAAAATCATTCTCACAATGCAAACCTTAATTGGAGTAATTGAATAATGATTATCAAATTGACAAATAAAATTCGGATTGGAGAGATCATACAGGAATATCTAACCAGAAGAGGCAGCATAAAGGCATTAAAATCGAAAAACACAAAGTAATTGTGTATATCTAATATGAAAGAATAAAAACGAAGGAAATGCTCAGACAGAATGCATGTACCAATTCCCAAAAGTCCTAAACGTCGGGTAGCTAAACATGCTTAAACAATGAGGAAGGTAAAGCATAAACAATGAGGAAAACTTACTTGGATCAGGAATGTGAGGAGAAGATGAAGAGAAGAGAAAAGGAATATGTGTTGATGTGTGGAAATGTGTGAGAGAGTGTGTGTGTGTTTAAATAAATAGGGTGTGTGCTGAATCGTGTGGGTGCTGGGCAGACACGAGCTGGGACACAACCATGTCCCACGCTCGTGTAACTCTTTGATGCGGGGCCTTACCTGGGCGGACACGGGCTGGAACACGACCTTGTCCCACGCTTGTGTAACTTTCTGTGTTCAGGCATGAATATTGATTGCATACGGGCTGGGACACGACCGTGTAACTTTCCGTTTGTGGGGCCTTACCTAGGCAGACACGAGCTAGGACACGCCCGTGTAACTCTCTGTTGTCGGGTGGGAATACTGGGCGTACATGGGTTAGGATACGACCGTGTCCTATGCCCGTGTAACTATCTATGGTCGACGGCAATTCGTTGGGCGCACACGGGCTAGGACATGATCGTGTCCCATGCTCGTGTAACTTTTTGTGAGTGTGGCATTTAGGCTGCGGGCATACGGGCTGGGATACGACTGTGTTCTACGCCCGTGTAACTTTCAGCGGGTGTTACTGCATTGAAGGGGCCTGGATGGATACGTGTTGGGATACGATTGTATCCCATGCCCGTGTAACTTTTTGTTCATTTTTTTTTATTACCTAAATTCATGAATTTAAAAGTACAAGAAACTTAAAAAAAAATAAAAATAAAAAAATAAAAGGACTTAAACTAGAAAAATAAGACAAAGAAAACTAAAGAGAGAAAAAAAAAAGGAAACTAAAAGGGAAAAGTCTATGACTAAAATTGGAACAAATAAAAGAAGAAAAGCAAAGTTAGATAAAAGAAAAAGAAACTTAAAGAACTAAAGTGTGAGCAAAGTTAAACATGGGTTGTCTCCCAAGAAGTGCTATTGTTAACGTTGATAACTCAACGGGATACGAATGTAGCTCATGATTGTGCTGTCGGGTAGAGATAAAACTCCTCTCATCCAACATGCTCCAAATTTCCACCCAAGTATAACTTCAATCGTTGCTCATTTACCTTAAATGTGCCTTTCTCCGGGTGTGTAACTTCAATAGTCATATACAGGAAAACTTGTGTAATTGTGAATGGTCCGGACCACCTAGATTTCAACTTACCTAGGAATAAACGAAGGCAAGAATTATACAAAAGGAAATGATTGCCTTCTTTAAACTGTCGACCTTGTTTGATTCGCTGATCATGGTACTTTTTGGCTCTTTCTTTGTATAATTTGGAGTTCTCATATGCTTTCGCTTGCCATTCCTCTAGCTCATTCAATTGAAGTTTCCTGTGAGAACCTGCACGCTCAAAATCAACATTAGCACTCTTAATTGCCCAATAAGCCTTATGTTCAATCTCTACCGGTAAATGATAAGCCTTCCCATACACAAGTCGATAGGGTGTGGTTCTTAGTGGTGTTTTGTAAGCGGTTTTGTATGCCCATAGAGCATCATCCAACTTTTTTGACCAATCTCTCCTATAATACTCTACGATTTTTTCAAGAATTCGCTTAAAATCACGATTAGCAACCTCTACTAGGCCACTACTTTAAGGGTGGTACGGGGTGGCTATTCTATATGTAACGCCATAACGTTTCAACACTTGGTCAAGTTGGGCATTACAAAAGTGTATTCCCCTATCACTTATAATTGTCCTAGGAGTGCCAAATCGAGAAAATAGGCCTTTCAAGAATTTTTTTACTACCCTAGCATCATTACTGGGTAAGGCTTTAGCTTCTACCTACTTAGAAACGTAGTCAATAGCTACTAGGATATATTTATTTCCATTAGATTTCGGGAAAGGGCCCATGAAATCGATCCCCCACACATCGAATACTCGACCTCGATGATGGGGTTTTGTGGCATTTCATCCTTACGAGATATATTCCCTACTCGTTGACAACGATCACAAATCTTAACGTATTTCTGGGCATCTTTGAATAAGGTAGGCCAATAAAATCCAACCTCTAGGATCTTATGAGCTATTTGATTGGCATTATGATGCCCACCCGTAGGCCCTGAATGACAGTAGCCCAAAATTCTCCATCCTTCGAGGTGCGGTACACACCTACGAATAACATGATCTGCATATACTTTAAATAAGTAAGGATCATCCTAAAAATAATGTTTCACATCAGAAAAAAATTTCTTCTTTTGCTGGTGTGGAAGTCCTTTCGGTATGATCCTAGCAGCTAAAAAATTGGCGATATCTGCAAACCAAGAAATTTCCATATCACTTACCTGGTCGATGGCATAGAGTCGCTCCTCTTAGGGAACTCATCTTTGATTTCATTCTCGTCGAGCATTTCTAAGTTTGGATTCTCCAATCGAGATAGGTGATCTGCTGCTAAATTCTCAACGCCCTTTTTGTCTTGGATCTCCACATCAAACTCTTATAGCAACAAGATCCACCGAATCAGTCTTGGCTTTGCATCTGGTTTTGCGAACAAGTACCTAAGGGCAGAATGATCAGTGTAAACAATCACTTTAGATAGAAGGAAATAAGAGCGAAACTTATCGAGGGCAAAAACAATTGCTAGCAACTCTTTTTTTGTAGTAGTGTAGTTCTCCTGAGCATTAGTAAGAGTTTTGCTCGCATAGTGAATTGATTGAAAGTGCTTGTCCCGTCTTTGCCCCAACACTACCCCGACTGCATGATCACTTGCGTCATACATGAGTTCAAAGGGAAGTGCCCAATCAGGTACTACCACGATTGGAGCATTGGTAAGTTTATCTTTAAGGATATTGAAAGCTTTCAAACACTCCTGAGAGAAAACATAAGGTACATCCTTCTCTAATAATTTAGTCAAAGGGCAGGCAATTTTCGAGAAGTCCTTAATAAATCGCCTATAAAAACCTACATGCCCTAAAAAGCTTCTTATGGCCTTAATCGAAGTTGGAGATAGGAGTCTTGCAATCGCATCCACTTTGGCAGTATCAACCTCAATTCCTCGATATGAGATCTTATGGCCCAGCACAAAACCCTCTTGTACCATGAAGTGGCACTTCTCCCAGTTGAGTACAAGATTGGTCTCTTCACACCTGGTAAGTACCCTATCCAAATTATTTAAACAATGGTCAAATGAGTTGCCAAAAACTAAAAAATCATCCACAAATACCTCCATTATGTCTTCAATCAAATCATCAAAAATGGCTAACATGCATCGCTGAAATATAGCAGGTGCATTGCAAAGACCAAAAGGCATTCTGCGGTAAGCAAAGGTGCCATAAGGACAAGTGAAAGTGGTCTTCTCTTGATCTTCCGGTGCAATAGGTATCTGAAAATAACCAGATAAGCCATCTAGAAAACAATAAAACATATGTCCAGCTAGTTGTTCTATCATTTGATCAACAAAAGGTAAGGGGAAATGGTCCTTACGTGTAGCATCATTTAACTTTCTATAATCGATACATACACGCCAACCTGTTACCGTTCTCATTGGGATCAATTCATTCCTCTCATTAGGGACTACTATCATCCCACCTTTTTTTGGAACTACTTACACTGGACTCACCCATGAACTATCAGAGATAGGATATATCATACCTGCATTAAGGAGTTTGATAACTTCCTTTTTGACTACCTCTTTGATGTTTGGATTCAAGCTTCTTTGAGGCTGTACAACTGGCTTATGGTCTTCTTCCATCAAAATCTTATGAGTATAAAAGGAGGGATTGATACCTCGAATATCGGATATTTTCCAAGTAGTGGCCCTCTTATGCTCTTTGAGTACTTTCAGCAACCTTTCTCTCTGTTCTTCTTCTAAGTTGGATGCTATAATTACCGGTAATTTGGATTCCTTCTCTAAAAGGGCATATTCCAAATGGTCAGGTAATTGCTTTAACTCCAACACTGGTGACTCCTGAATCGAAGGTTTTGACTGTGCTTCCTTCATTTTTTCAATCTCTTCAAACCCTTTCTTGATAGAGGTAGGTTTGTTTGCCTCCAGTTGGGCTACCACCTTGGATTTGATAGGATCTTCCGAAGCTTCTTCCATGCCTAATTGCAAGCAACTCTCCAGCGGATCCTTAAAAAGGACTTTCTGCATATAACTTGAAACAAAAGTGTCAGTAACATCCAAAAGGTAGCAAGTATCATCTTGATCAATAGACTTTTTCATAGCCTCCGAAATTTTAAACATGATCTCTTTATCTCCTACTCTAAGAATGAGCTTGCCATCACTAACATCAATGATAGCCCTAGCTGTATCTAAAAATTGTCTACCTAGGGTAAGGGGCAACTTAAAATCTTCATCCATGTCCAATATCACAAAGTCAACTGGAAAAATAAATTTACCCACTTGGACTAATACATCCTCAATAATGCCTCTAGGATACGTCACAGATCTATCAGCTAATTGCAAGCTCATGTGTGTGGGTTTAGGTTCCCCTAATCCTAGTTCTTGAAAAATTTATAAGGCATTAAATTGATGTTAGCACCCAAATCAGCTAAAGCTTTGTCAACTAACAAGTTACCAATATGACAAGGAATTGTAAAACTTCCTAAGTCTTTTAGTTTCTTGGGCAACTTGTTTTGCACGATTGTTGAACATTCTTTACCCAATATGACTGTAGAAAGCTCCTTAAGCTTCCTCTTGTTGGATAACAAGTCTTTTAAGAACTTAGCATACTTTGGCATCTACGACAAGGCATCAACGAGAGGTAAGTTAATATGCAATTGTTTAAAGAGGTCAAGGAACTTACTGAATTGTTGGTCATTGCGATCCTGCTTGAGTCTTTAGGGATATGGGATAGGTGGTTGATATTCTTTCACCTTAGATGGCTCTACGTCTTCCGTTGCTTTCATCCCCTCCTTGCTCTTACTAGTCTCCTCGCTAACCTTTCTCTCAGCATGCAACTCCTTCCCACTTCGAAGTGTCATTGCCTTGACATGTTCCTTTGGATTGGTTTCTGTATTTCCTGGTAGCGTTCCCTGTGGTCTTTCAGAAATTAGCTTCGCAAGTTGACCAATTTGGTTCTCAAGGTTGCGATTGGAAGCCTCTCGATTCCTCAATGATGATTCAATGTTCGATAAGCGAGCCTCATTACCTTGAATATATTTAGTGAGAAGTTCTTCCACACTGGACTTCTTTTTTTGAGAAAGAAGAGGTAGGAATGGTTTTTGAAATCCAGGTGGGCCAAAGTTGCTCTTCTGCTGGCCTTAGTTTTGATTTCCCCATGAGAAATTGGGGTGATTCCTCCATCCGGGATTATAAGTATTGCTGTAGGGGTTATTTTGTTGCTTGGGTGGATTTCTTAGGTAATCTACCTGTTCTAGTTATTCTTGTGATCCGTAACCCTGCATACCAAAGTCACTTACATCCGGTTGCACTTGTTGAGGGCCAACAGAGAGTGCGTCAATCTTCTTACTCAGTAGATCTACCTTGGCGGCCAGAGTAGTGATCAAGTCCACATCATAAATTCCCATAATCTTTTACTTAGCTCTTGTGCTTTCCCACTGATAATTGTTCATCGCTATTCCTTCAATTAGGTTTTGTGCTTGCTCAGGTGTCTTTGTGTTCAAAGTACCTCCTGCGGATGCATCAATCATCTGTTGTGTAGATAAATTGAGACCATTATAGAAGGTCTAAATCTGCATCCATAGTGGGAGGCCATGATGTGGGCACCTCCTGAGCAAGTCCTTAAATCGCTCCCAAGTGTCATATAAAGTCTCCGCTTCCAATTGGGCAAAACAAGAAATGTCGTTTCGAAGTTTAACGGTCTTTGCAGGTGGGAAGTACTTCTCCAAAAATTTCTCTACCAATTCATTCCAAGTTGTGATCGAATTTCGTGGTAAGGAGTTCAACCACTGCTTTGCTCTATCCCTCAAGGAAAAAGGAAATAGCCGCAGTCGGATGGCATCATTCGTGGCTCTGTTGATTTTAAATGTATCACAAATCTCTAGAAAGCTAGAGATGTGAGTATTAGGATCTTCATCTTGGAGACCGTCGAACTAAACATATTGTTGCACCATTTGTATGATGTTAGGTGCAATTTGGAAGTTATTAGTCTCGACGGTTGGCCTTGTGATACTGGAGTCAGCTCCAATAAGTGTAGGTCTTGAATAGTCGGATATAGTCCGATTTGCTTCGTTACCGTTGTTAGCTATGTGAAGTGGATCTTCTTGATTGATGAATTGAATGTTGGCCTCTTCACCCTCTTCCTTGATCTCAACGATTGACTCGTCTTCTATGGTAGCCACAATCTGTCTAGGTCGCGATCTCAGATTTTGAAGGACAGTTCTCTCAATTTCAGGATTAAGTTCTACCAAATCTTCCAGGTTGCTTCGGGTCATGCGCTACAAGGGTAAGAAATATAGAATTAATTGCAGCTCTAGCTAATAAAAATAAACAATGAAAACAAAAGAAAAAAAATGGTCAAAGTAATAAAGTAACTAGTGTTCTTAATATCGAAAATCCCCGGCAGCGGCGCCAAAAACTTGATATCAGGCAAGTGTACCTATCAGTTTTAATATAGCGGATGTGAGTCTGAGTCGATCCCTCAGAGACGTCGAGTACTAATATTAACCTTAGCTTTATTATCTAACCAGAAAATTGTGATGAGTTGAATGAATAAAAAATATTAAAATTAACAAACTAACCTAATTATGAGACTTGACTAAGCAATTTAGAAAGTGATAAAACTAAGAACGACTTCAAGAAGGTAATAACGTATTTAGGAATTATTTCCCCTAGTGTTTAACATGTGACCGTTTAAAATATATCCAATTCAATTTCTGTTATTCTTGACCGGAGGGATTCACAATTAAAGTTAATACCTTTCTCAAGCCTATTAACCCTAATCTTAAATTATTTACCGAAATCTCTTCACTTAGTAATATAACTTAGAATCGTATTAATGTATAATGAATTCCCATACAAAGAACAACTTTCCGGAAGAAAAATATATCTTATCTCTAAGTATATATGTAATTCTCTCCAATTATGTCAAGATCTCATTATACATGTGATTTCTCAATCATCATGCATAATATCATTTATTGATACTCTAGAAATATCAATTAACAATTAAATAACATAATTGAATCGAGAAAAGATAGAAACTTTATTGAAAATTATCAATAAATCTAATAGTCACATGAAATCCTAGGTTCTATAATCTTAAATACACGAATCTTAAGCTATCATAATGAAACTAAAAACGAATTCCAACAAAACCAATAAATAAAACATGAAAAACCCCTTTTGTTGATGATCAATCTCTTCAATCTTGAAGTTGAATGTTGCTTTCGCCCTTTCTCCTCTCCTTCTCCTTCTCCTCAAGTCTTTTCTCTTTTGAATGTCCAATCTTCTATGTGAAATCCTAGTATGTCCTTTTATAATGTATTGAAAGGTTTCCATTTTCGTTACCAGACATGGCCTGGGATATAGTTGTGTCCTCAGGTTGTGTAACTTTCTGACCTCAGCATATTTTCCTGGATGGATACAGTTTAGGGACACAGTTGTGTCACAGAATGTGTAACTTCAAAACTTCATAACTCCTTCATTTGAACTCCGAATTGAGTGAAACTTGATTCCTTTTCTTCATTTTTGATCCAAGAACGCATTCAAACCTTGAAATCAAAATTTTATTCAATTAAGTATCAATTTCTTTAAAGAAAACCAAAGATGTAAGGGAAATACTATAAAATCACTATGTAAAATGTATTTAAAATAAGAGTTATCACCTGACCAAGAAGCTCAGCATTAGACATTTTCAATGAATAAGAAGAATATGAGATACCCTACATAGTTACTTAGGAAGGGGATGGTTATAGCACTTATTTCTTAGATAAGAATTTGTATCCGTTAGCAAATTTAAAAAAAAAAAGAAGAAGTAGTAAATAAGAAGAAGAAGAAGATGAAGAAGATGATGATGATGAAGAAAAAGTTGACAAGAGGGTTAAACCATTGGTTCTCATCGGATTGCTTAAGAAAAGATTTGATTGTTTGGGAGCTATTGATAAAGCTAGGTAAGTGTTTCTGAGCTTTTATCGTAAAAATGAGTTGATTTTATTGCATATGCATATGCATTTAACCTCTTCTTAGGATGGTAGCCAATTTCTAAGGCATTTAACCCTATGCTCTTGGGTTTAGCTAGCTCGTGGAGCGTTAACCCAATACCTTTTTTCTTTAGGGTTCTAGCTAGCTCATAGAGCATTGTCCTGATCCATATTTTTTCAGGGATCTAGCTAACTCGCAAAGCACTACCTCAATTTATGTTTTGTTTTAAGTTCTAGCCAGCTCATAGAGCATTAACCTAACTTAATTCTCATATAAGGCTTTAGCTAGCTTAAGGTGTGCTTTGCTCGTTCGCCTAGGTTAGTTAGCTTAGAAGGGCATGGCCAAGTTTTCATTTAAGGTCATAACTAGCTCAAGGAGCGCTTTACCTATTCACTTAGATTAGTCAGCTTAGAGGAACATGACCAGGTTCTCATTTAGGGTCATAGCCAGCTCAAGGAGCACTTTGCTTGTTCGCTTAGGTTAGTCAGCTTAGAGAAGCACGACTAGGTTCTCATTTAGAATCTTAGCTAACTTAAGGAGCGCTTTGCCTGTTCGCCTAGGGTAGTCAGCTCAAAGGAGCATGACTAGGTTTTCATTTAAGGTCTTAGCTAACTCAAGGAGTACTTTGCCCATTTACTTAGGTTAGTTAGCTCATAGGAGTACGACTAGGTTTTCATTTAGGGTTTTATTTAGGTCAAGGAGCACTTTACCCATTTACTTAGGTTAGTCAGCTTAGAAGAGTGCAACTAGGTTTTCATTTAGGGTCTTAGCCAGCTTAAAGAGCACTTTGCCCGTTCATTTAGGTTAGTCAGCTCAGAGGAGCACGACTAGGTTTTCATTTAGGTTCTTAGCCTGCTCATGGAACACTTTGCTCATTCACCTAGGTTAGTCAGTTTAGAGGAGTACGACCAGGTTTTCATTTAGGGTTTTAGCTTGCTTAAGGAGCGCTTTGCCCATTCACCTACGTTAGTCAACTTAGAGGAGTATGACTAGGTTTTCATTTAGGGTTTTAGCTAGCTCAAGGAGCGCTTTGCCCATTCACCTAGGTTAGTTAACTTAAAGGAGTACGACCAAGTTTTCATTTAAGGTCTTAATCAGCTCAATGAGCGCTTACCCATTCACTTAGGTTAGTCAACTTAGATGAACATGACTAGATTTTCATTTAAGCTCTTTGCTAGCTCAATGAGTACTTTGCCCATTCACCTAGATCAGTTACCTTAGAGGAGCATGACCAAGTTTTCATTTAAGGTTTTAGCTAACCCAATGAGCGCTTTGCCCAGTTACCTAGATTAGTTACCTTAGAGGAGCATGACTAGGTTTTCATTTAAGGTCTAAGCTAGCTTAAGGAGTGATTTACCCATTCACATAAGTTAGTCAACTTAGAGGAGCATGACCCGGTTTTTATTTAAGGTCTTAACTAGCTTAAGGAGCGCTTTACCCATTCACTTAGGTTAGTTAACTCAAAAGAGCAGGACCGGGTTCTCATTTAAGGCTTAGTTAGCTTAAGGAGTGCTTTGCCTATTCACTTAGGTTAATTAACGTAGAGGAGCACGACCAGGTTTTTATTTAGGGTCTTAGCTAGCTCATGAAGCGCTTTGCTCATTTACATAGGTTAGCCAGCTCATAAGGCATTACCTTCCTTTTAATATCTTTTAGGGTTTTAGCTAGCTCAAGGAGCACTTTATCTATTCATTTAGGATAGCTAGCTCATAGGGCGTTACAATTCTTTTAGTACTTTTAGGGTTCTTATTATCCCACAGATACACCACCCTTACTACCTTTTCTTTCGACTTTTTTAATTTCCAAATCATTAACGGATCAGGCCTAATATAGTTAGCTAGTTGTAGTGTATCTTAGGATTGAGTCATCCCTAAGGCAAAAATGGTATCTCTTTTATTTTTGTCTTTGTGGCAAAGTTTTACCTAATCTTTACCACAAAAAAGAGCAGCTGTAGACAATTCATTTTTACTCTTTGTGTAGTTTTAATTTTTGTTTTTATAGGGGTTCTAATTAAAAAAAAAAACTAAAAAATGATAAAAAGATAAAAAATAGAAAATTTTTAGGAAAAGAAAAAAAATTGCAAAAGAAAAAATTCATAAAAAGAATAAAGGGATTGGGTTGTTATAGAACCTTGACTAAATAGTTACTGAAAAATGCAAATTTGATATGATGACATTAAATTCAATAAGATCAGGATTTGTAAGATTCGAATCTATTTTAGATCTTTATCAATTTAGATTTGATTTGATAAAAAAGATGAGTTTTCAAGTCTTATAAATATGGATTGCACAGCGTAATCTAAAAAAAAAAAAAATCCAATTACACACTTACACACAATTCCCTTTGTCCATATTCTAATAGCAACCAATGCCACAAATTCATACCGTCCAGACATCTTACATTCACTCACGTCCACTATACACCATAACAGTAGTTCTTGCATGACTTTTATCCAACACGCCTGAACTTACTCTTTAGACCAATTCCACAGTTGTGCGTACTATAGGACTTAGGATCCAACCCATTCCCTTTCATTAGGTGGCCTTTGCCAATATTGTTTATTATTAGTATTGCTTTTTTTTTTCTTAATTTTTTTTGTAGTTTTAGGCAATTGCTCTTATTAGCTTTGTGTACTTTGTCTTATAAGTATATAATAGTAGTTTTTAATTATTTTCTATAGTTTGTTTTATTTTTTATTTCACTATTTTGATGCATAATTATTGTAAGCCCCATAACCGATTACTTAGGGTTTCGATCGGTTGAAAGATTCGATTAAGCCTAAATTATAAGTAAAGCTAGAAATATTAATAAAAATGATCCCGTAAGTTCGAATTTAAGAAAATAAGCAATAAAATAAAAGAATATAAAATTTCTAAATTTTAAGTATATAACTCGTTATTTATCGAAATTGCATAAAATGCATTCTGATAATTAACGAATCGCTAGAGATAAATTATATGTATACTAAAAATTATAGAATGACCTAAATAATATTTAAGAATATTTAATTATACCATATATGAATTTACATGTAGGTAGAAATACGCATAATTACTTAAAATAAGCGAAATGTGCTAAAATAATAATAAATAATTAAAGAAAATTTATAATTAATTAAGGAAAAATCAAGAAAATTAAGGAAAAATCTAGAATTGAGGTGTGTCAATCTGGAATTGAAGAAACAAAATCAACCAATTAAAATGCAACAAATAGAAAGTGAAAAAAAGAAGAGATAAGGTAATTGTCTTGTCTTATTAATGCACAATAATTTCCCTAATACTCTATAAATAGTAAGAAAATTTTAGAAGCTCATTTGGTTAGTTTGGAGAGTGAGAAAAATAGAGAGGGCCGAAATGGTGAGTGTTTGAATTTATTTCAAAAAAATTTCTCAAATTTGTGCAATTAGAGCCTTAGAGAGAAACCAACACCTGACAAGCAGCTGGGAGTGGACGGGCACCACCGCCACATGGTGGTGGTAGCGCCTAGGTGGGTCGACACACCCATGGCCACCGAAGGTGGCCGGAGCTACCCAAACTGGTGAGTTCAATTTTTAGCCTTATTTTGTGTAATTTTGTAAAAATATTAAATATTCTTAGAAAATTATGAAACTTGTTATTTTGGAATATTTTTGTATGTAGTTTATAGAAAAAATATTATTTTGATGAAATTATATCCCGTAATATATAGTCCTTAAGAAATCATGCAAAATTGAGCATGTTTTAGTTTAAAAATGAATGACCTTAGGAGTGTAGTTTTGAACCAAAAATTTTTGTGTAGACTACTTAGATGATATAGAACAGTGCTATGAAGCCTGTTTTCAAAAATTAATTTGAATTTTTTAGATAATTTTTAGGCCTTAAAATGAGGTATAAAAATGGGTAATTTAGGGTTAATTAAGTAATTAAATAGTTAATTACTGATTTAGTGAATAATTACATGTTTTAGGATGTTGAAATCTGATAAAGTGTGATACTTGTAGTATTTAGGGTGTTAGATGTAATTATTAGGTTAATTATGTAATAAATAAATAATAGAGAAAAATAGTAAATTTTAAGTTAATTTTGTAAATTAGGGTAATTATATGAAAAATGTAAGATTTTTTTCATAACGAGGGTGAATTCGGTGATTAAACTAGGATCCGAGTGTACCGTACGAACTAGAACACTAGTTAGAAACTAAAAACGATATTTAGGATATCCGAAGATAATGCGATTAATTTCACATTATGGGTTGGAATGATTTCTTAGGGTGTACATATAAATTTTTAACAAAAAATTGAGTTAAAAACCTAATTTAGAAATTGATGTAAAAACTAAAACATAACTTAACACGATTCAAGAAGAATTGTAAAAGACTTAAGACCTAGATAATTAGGTATATTAGACCTTAAACAAAAGATAACAATAAGCGTTATAGGATAAAACCAACCTATAATAGTTATATGAAAAACTGAAACTACGTTTGTGTTATAGGAATGATTGGCGATGGCCTGAGCGAGTTAGACCTCGAGTGAATGAACGAGAAGTCCAGGTAAGTTGGGATTAATATATTTGCTGTATTTTGGGGGCTTGAGATTATACTTGGTTGTGCTTGATAGATAGTTGGTTGTGTACATGTACTTGATTATAAATGATGCTATGATTCTGTTTGTTGTTCTGATTTATATTGTATGAAGTGATTGATCACTCTAAAATGACCTTAACAAAGATATGACTTATAATCATAAATCGGACCTACATAGCAACCCATTAAGGGAAACCTAGAATTCTCCGGACAAATACCGACCCCTTCAAAAGGGATAGCACCGGATGGCATAATGGGTCCCTTCTTCATCTTTAGTCGAACTAAGTGACAAGTGAGGAGGTCGTAGCAAGGGTAAAGTCAATGGTTTGAAGGTAGTCATGGGAGGAGCGGTGTCTCAATTGCACAAGCTTGGGTTTGGTCATGAGTTGTTGCATTAATGGCAACTCCTCAACCCGAATTAGAGTGGGCGTAATTTCTCTAATCTCACGATGGGTTAGACAACGTCGTGCGATGACATTTGCTTAAACATGCATTGCACTAAATGATTTGGTTGATAACCTTATTTGTGTTTGTAGTATAGTTTTAAGTCCTCTATCTTAACTTACTGAGTTGTGGTTGCTCGCATCCCTATAAACGTCGTGTAGGTGCTGGCTAAGAAACAGCTTATAACTACTCTGAAGCTAACAACTGCTGGATCCTAGGGAGTGAGAAAAAACAATTGAAGAACAAACATATATTTTTAAGGTCTAAGTTTTTATTTTAGAATTCTTCATTTCTGAACAAATGTAATAACTAGGAAATATATTACTGTAAAACGTTATAAACACTAATTGTAATAACTGAATTATTGTATATATATATATATATATATTTTCTCACTTTCTTGAGTAAATGATTTATTTAAATTACAAACTGTTTACTTCAAAGCAGATTAGTCATGGATGCCTTATGTAGATTAGGTCTAGGATAGCGGTTATAAGGCCAACTTCTATCTTAGAATAGTTCACACAGCGGGACTGTTACGACTCTATCGCTTTGGGGCGTGACAATTATTTTTAAGACTTAGACCAACTTTATTTTTATCAGGTCTTTAATTGTTAATAGTTAGTTACAGTGTTGGTGTCTAGTGAACATGTGTTAGGCTAAATTTTAGTTAAATAAGTTTTTTTTTTAGACTTCATATTTTCAAAATGGCATTTTTTATAAAATCTCATCCTTTCCATATTGTTTTAATTTAGAAAAATTGCATTAGGCATGTTAGGGTTTTCTAGGAAAAAAAATCATTTTATCAATTATTCAGATCTTCATAAAAAAAAAAAAAAATCTTTAATTGATATTTTTTCTATGGTTTAGATATCTTTTCCATTTTTTATACTTCTTTAGTATAGTAAGATATCTTTTTTATGATTTAGATATCTTTTTTATGATTTAGGTATCTTTTGTATAGTTAAATATTTTTTTCATAGTTTAGGTATTCTTTTTCATATAAAAGTTTTATCATGTCGCATATTTCATAAAAATTGCATTTTTGAGTCTTTAGGGTTTTTCTTAAAAAATAAATAAAAAAATTATCACGTAGTTGTTTCTTTTAAAAAAAGTAAAAATCTTAATTTGGGACTTTTCAAAAATTAAGTTTTTAGGGTTTTTTTTTAATTGGGAATAAAAGTTAGGCTTCTAGAATTTTTTTTAATAAAAATAAAATGGTTAATAAAAATGTAAATTTGGCTCAATTTTTTTTTTATAAAAAGAACCAACCCACTAAAATCTTTTTAAAAATGAATTATGAATGTTTGATTTTAACTAGTGGGTACGTAAGCATCTTCGTGGTGACGTAAAATTTGTAAAAACCTTAGTTTTCCATTTTTTTTCTAAATCATAGCTTGAATAAACTATTTTTGTAAGATAAATGCAATTTAAATCATCTATTGGTGAGTGAATTTTTTTTTTAAATATTAAAAAGGATGATTTTGAAAACTAAATCAAATTTCGAAAAGTTAATAGTAATACCCACAAAGGTTTAAATTGGTATCTCTTGTACTCAAGAAATAGCTAAATTAGAATCCATTTGTCTAATCAGTTTTAATTTAATCACCTTTCCTAGTTTTATTTGGTGGTAATTCCAAAATTTTTCAAAATAAAAAAATAAAGTTTTCTTTAATTTTAGTTGAGGGTTTAAACTAAATAGGTATATGGTTTAGTTTAAATTAAGTTAAAGAAAATGAAATTAACATAAAGTAACCGAAAAACCAAGCTCGATACATATCGAATTATATGTATTAGTTATCATTATGAGTTTTGAGTAGGTTTCCAAGTACCTTGTTATTATTGTGTGTTATATACACATCAATGAACTAGACTAATAAATATTTGACTTATAAAATATATGTGATATTATGTGTATCTACGTAGACCTCCAGGTGGTAACTATGAATGGGAGTATAGTGGTCCTATATGTCTTAAATGAAATGGTTAGAATAGGTTCTAAGGTCATTGCATTTAATTGACAAGTTGTTGATATGAGGATGTCATGATTGATATGATCAATGAGTATGAAGGAAGTTACAATAATGGTCTAATCAATAGAGCAAACACGGATTAGAACAATATAGATAAACCTAACAAAATCATTATGAGATGGTTATTGTTTTGGCAAATCAGGGCAAGAGCAGCCCTACAAAGTTTGTGGATATGTGCGTTATAGTTGATGAGCTTATGAATCTATTTATTTTGTCATAAGTGCTAAGCTATGCATTTGGCATAAAGTAGAAACTTAGTCATTTTGAACTTAAGTTGTTAAGGATATATTGTGTGTTTGGACAAATTTTAATTTGATAATTAGTTTGTAGCATTCAATAAAATTATAGACCCATATGCGAGCGTGGCATATATGTGCAGTTGCATAATAATTATGTACTAGTTTTCACTAACTCACTCTATTGTGGTTCCATGATTTAAGATGATGATGACATATCCTTTGATTTGGTAATTAGATTAGTTGATGGATGATGTAGATTTTGGTTTTGTTTTGAAGAAATTTGTTAGTTAGCTCTATAAAAGACTTGTAGATTTATGTTTTATTTGGATTATGTAATTCCATTTAATAATTATAGGAAGTTTTGGAGACTTAATAAAATTGTGATTGTTAATAGAGGTTCTAAGCTTTTATTTGTTCACACAACCAATGTTATAAAAACCAAACCAGATCGATCCGTTGAACCGATCCAATTGAGAATCTATCACCAACATGGTCTGGTTACTTCTTAAAGATCAGATGAACTAAGACCCAATACTACATTAGCAAATCGGGTGGTTGAATCACTAAATTGGTCAACGCAAAAGATTAGGCCAACATTTAATTAAAATTTTGGACTAAAAAAATTAAATAACCATAGGCCTCATTTCTAAAGTTGTGAATTAATTTGGTGTACGAAACAACTTTTAGGCTAATGACATTAGCATGGGTAAGGCAAATTGTATTTATAGGTAGTCACTTAAGGATTGTATTCCAATTGGAGGAATAAAGTACTACTCCACCTAATCACTTATACTTGATAATTTAAATTTCTCTTATCCATATTGTATTTTTTTTTGTTTTTACCACATTTTTCATGACCATACGACTGTAAATAGCCAAACACATTAGGAATGCACATACTAGATTCATTAGAAAATAAAACTGTAAATATTACATGATTATATATTAAACAAGTACTGACTAATTGACTTTTTTTTTTTCACTTTTTCATGATTGGTCATTGAGGTTTTGTTCATATCAAAATTTAAAACATACAAAATTTCACTTATCCTTAGTTCTCTAGTTAATCTACATGTAGATTTTGGTTTGAACATATTTCATAATTCATCTCCACAAAAAGAATGAATATTTAATACTTCCATCTTTTGTATTAATTCTAACTTGTATAATTATTGATAGTTCTTTCACTTTTATTAGATATTATCATTAGAGTTGATTGTTATTGAAATGACTTATATTTCTTTATACTTAAATATGAACTATATTGTTATTTTTATCGACCTTGATTCGATCTCGAGTTGACCCTGCTTCAACGTACCCTTAATCCTTTGACTTGTCCATGTTAATCCTTTGATCTAAGTTTGACAACAGTGCATATGGCAATATGAGTACATCATGGAATCATTTCATCCTACACACGAGTGTAATGTATAAGCTCATCTAGTAAATACTAACATAAATGTTTGGTTGACTTCACAGTATCAGAATCTGTAACTATTCTTTCATTGAAAAGTTATCAATGTCTTTTGTTTATAAAATAATTTTTGCAAAATTTCTATTGCTACCAATTTTGGAATTGCGATTACACTTTGCTACCAAAAGGATAATTATTCCTTTTTGGACTAAAGAAATAATTGTTTTTTTTTTTCCCTTATACACTTTATCTATGAGAGTTTAATCCAAATAATCAAGCCAGGATGTATTGATAATTTTATATCTATATATATTGAGTCAACAATCTTTTATTCAACTCCACACTTTTAATATATAGTTTTATTTTTTTCTCTCTCTAATATCATCTTTCTACGATATTTACATTATGTATTGATAAGTTTTCAAAAGTATCTTCTACTATATATATATATATGTCTCTCCATTAGCCAATAACCATTTATTCAACTCCACACTTTTAATATATAGTTTTATTTTTTTGCTCTCTCCAACATTTTATTTCTACAATATTTACACTATATATTGATAAGTTTTCAAAAATATTTTCCACTATATGTATGTATCTCTCTCTACATTATACTATAACCATTATTTGATATTATAATTCACTTACTATAATCAACTATCATATTTGCTTTTGATTGTATGATTTTATGTATTTGATGAATAGTAGCTACTTTTTTTCTTTATTCTTATATTGTTTATTTAGATTCTTGGTCACATATGTGCATGTTTTAAATTGACGATACTTATTGATAGATGTGTATCAATTTGATTTTTATGTAAAATTAGACATGTTTATTGAATTACTTTGTTCAATAATTTCCCATATTCATATTTTCTTCGTTACCTTTCTAAATAACTAGTCATTTATTCAACAAAGCACATAAAATGTGATTAGCATTATTGAGTGTCATATTTATAATGTATTCTTATATTCGCACTTTTTTCCCCCCTACTTTCCTTACATTTTTTTAAACTACCTAAACATTATTCTATTTCATATATCATTAGTTAGGTATATAGCTGGATAGAGTAATTATCTTATACTTTTATAATATTTTGTACTATATAATTTTTCTATACGCATTGTAAGTGCGTCGATGGCTAGTATATTTACAATCTATTATCTTAAGTGAAAATGAACAAAATAATAGGTTATTGAGCTAGGTAAGAAATTTATGTAAACAAAATAATCATGTAACATGATATAACTGAGAATAAGTAAATAATGCATTTTACCAAAGAAAAAAAAAGGTAATCAATGTAATGTTCATTTTTGTTGACCATTAATATGAGAAGGTTGAAGAAAGAAAAGTAATTAACTTAAAGTGAAAAAATAGGATCATTATAAGCAGCAAATCATGGAAAGTTGAATAAGTGTAAATCATGTGTTCTACATATTTAATAGTTAGTTTTACAAAAATTTATAATTTCATGTAATAATGCTATGCTTTTATGAAAATGAGAAATAAAATTGCTTTCTTCTTAAGTACTCATTGGTAAAATTGAGCATATAAATGGAAAAGAAAATTAGGAGTCATATGTAATAATAGATACCAATATATTATTATTTTTTACATAAGTTACATCCAAAAATAAGTGTAACCAACTTCACCTACCTTCTTTGTAAATACTAATCAATAGTCAGATAGCTTGCTCATGCTCCAATTAGGACACAAGTCTATTACAAATTAATTTGTTCACTTCTTGCCATCAGTTTCAAATTGTCCTCCTTGCTTCCATCAACATGATCACCCTTATCACATTCCAATTCTGCTTCCCCTTCCTCTTCCTCACCATCGTGGCCACTATTACCGTATATCCACCGATCCTAAGAATCGAAGCCATCAACTGTTTGGATGTCAATATCCCAAACATGTTCGATGAGAAACATACGATGATGGTCAAATTATCAACATAAGTTATAAGATGACTATGGACATGCTTGAATGGGAATCAAAAGATGGGATTGGTGAATTTGTTTGGCTTATCGTGAGCACTAATAATGGTTATCTTGCTATTTTGTTAGAGATGAAGATGGCTATTCAAACAGGTGCTCGTGTAGATGCCTCAGGCCATTTTTATGATCATTACTTTAATGTTGGGTACAATGTTGATATGCTTAACTTGTGACCTTAAAGTAGTTACCTCCCTTTAGCTATAGTTGTTCACATCTCTTGTATATTAGTGGCTAACTCCATGTGCTCAAAAGCTTCCACAATAAATGGAAAAACAAACAAGCAATATTAATACACATGTGATCTATATTTAATAATGATAGTGCGACATCGTTCACATATCTCACTAATGTTATATGTGTTATTGTTTGAATTTGTTGCATTTTTAGATTTCTCAACCATATTGCATTCAGGAGCTTTGGAAACTTTATATATAAGTACCTTAATGACCATATATACTTCCAAGCTCTCTCATTCTTACCATCCCACATCTTTCTTTTTTATCACTAAACACCCCTATGTGTCAACAATGGAATGGGGAAAAATGAAAACCTTCATATTGAGTATTTCCTTAACAAGATTAAGATTGAATTGTAGGTCATCTAGACTAATCATGGATTAAGATTGATATGCGGGCCTTCAACTATAGTAGTCATAATTTAGTATATATGCATTTTTGGCATGCATGATGTTACTATCTAAATTCTTTCCCCCTTTTTGTATAAATAACTGACCACAACTCTTATCAAACTCCTCAATGAAGAAGTTAATGGTGATGCTTAATGTGATGTATCTTAATTGTTTAAATCAAATTTGCTTTCTTTGCAAATTGCATCCCTTTCTTTAACTTGTCACCAAAACAAAAATTTTTTGGACCTATGAGCTTATTTTCCTCACAAGTTATATAACTATCACTACTAATTATTGGATAGACATGTTGATCAGCTCAAGTATGAGATAAATGGGCATTTCAATATCTTAGGTGTACAATATAGTGAAATTGGTGGTAATGGATCCATTAATATGTCGATTGCAAAATTATTGTAAGCGACACCAGTTACATCCTCTTCATCTATTAATTCTTTATCTATATCAATAAGACGATCCCATAAGATTAGGCCAATGTTCTGATTAAGATCATCTTCAAAACTAGTCGAATTAATGTCATGATCGTCATTTTCCTTTACAAATAAATATGGTCGGTGATTCCACAAATTGTGGAAATTAGGAGGATGAAGGAGGTACAGTGGATTTCCAATTTCTTGTTCAAGTGGCATAATGGAGCTTATACCTTAATGTACGAATCCTTCAATGTACATCTTACCTATTGATTCCACCATATGAATTAGATCTTTTGCGTCTTCATCATCAATGATAAGCAACACTGAATAGTGATATTGTCACTCACTATTTTTTAAGATGTAAGATGTTGCAAAACACCTCCACTTGATGAGTATTAGCACGAATTCTAATATGTGTGCAAAAATTCTTCATAGCTTATAATGGTTCTCTCTCTCATTTGTTGTCTATTATAATATGCCCCTTCATCATTGTACAAAACATTCCCATGGACATATAGTACAAACCTGAAAAGATTCACCATTTCAACCAATCAAAAGGAACAACATGGAGTTTTGAATTAGTAAAAGAATATGCAACTAACAATGATTTACCTCTAAAGTCATATTTACACTTTATTAAAAAAAAAATTGTAGAAGTTTCATTCCAACAAACTAAAAATAAATAATTTGATGAAAATTTTACAAGAAAAAACGACATTGAGAAAAATTATGTAAAAGAAAAACATTAAGAAAAATGAGTATAAATGTTATATAAGAGACCTCTAACAAAATTGATCTTCGTTGGTGAAATTGAACATTGGAGTGAAATGGAAGTTTCTAAAGTTGTGGTTTATGTCAAGAAGGTGAGTTTGATTTTTTAAGAGAAGAAATTTTGGTTAAAAAAGAGAAGTTAAAAATAAAAGAGAGATAAAACAGAGGAAATAGAATGGAGTAATACCATACTAAATCAAGATAACATAAACAGGACAAAATCCACCATATAACATAATAAAAACTTGAGTTCGATTTTAACTTGATGAAGATTTAAACTTTAATTTTGGGTTATCTCAAATTAGTTCTTAATAAATTTAAACTTAACTCAATTAAGCTTATTTACATTGAATGTTTTATTTTTTTTTCTTTTTAGCTACAATAGTATTGATATGCAAATTTGACTTAAACTTAACTAACATTTATGCTTGACTTAAGTTTGATTAGTCTTGTAAACTAATTTAGTCAATTGTCATTGAATTAGAGCTCAAATAGCTTAAGCTCAGATGAATTGTTATTAAATCTAGTTTAGATAAACATCAAGCCAATTTAAAGTAACTTGTGTGTTAGTCTGACTTATTTACACCTAAAAGTTTAGCATGCTAGAGACCTGCATAGAAGATTGTCACTAATTTTGTGAAAAATATAATTTCAATCCATTGAGGTACATGAGTAATACAGTTCAGACAATTAAAAATATGAAAGGGGAAAAAAGGGTTACTAAGTCTAAGATATCTTGCACCATGTTTATACAGAGAATAATGGTTTGAGAAATTGAAATTGAAATTGGGCTAAGAAGTGGGGATCTTGAATATTATAGTTTTAAAAATATAAGATCACTAATAATCAATTTTCCTGGAAGATAAAGCCAATTCCTAAATCTAAAATGGCCTTAGAAATGATTCAGAGATGATAGAGTTTTATATTTAGGCTCAACACAAAATAATGCTTAATAAATTCAAGTTTACTGAGTGAATTTGTTTATATTTGATTTTTATCTAGAAAAAATAGAATAAGATTGATATCCAAACTAAACTCAAAATTGACTAATGATTAACTTGACCTTAAATTTGATTGAGCTCGTGAACTAATTAAGTTAAATCTCATATCACTTAAGTTTTACTTGGTAAATCACTCGAGTAACTCTAAGTAAATAATGAGCAAAAAAGTAGCTTGCAAAAATTTTAGGCTTAACCCATAGTCTAAAGTCCTAATACGAACTGTTTTGCAGCAATTTGTTGTCTTAAAATTAAAATTGATCTTATAACTGTTGTTGTCGATATACCTAATCTTGGTGATGTTTGCCTTCTTCATGCCTTTTTCCTATTCATAGACATTCTTTGCTTGGTAAGCACTCTTCTAATGTTCCACTTGTTCTTCGGATTATAATCAATTTATGTTCTTTTAAGCTCTCCATGTAATCACCGGCTCTTTTTGTTTCAATAACATATTATCCATATGTTTCTACCTCCTCAGGCTCAAATATTCAACATCTAAAACTCTCTTGATTTTAGTTGTAAGTCATACAAAACAAATCTTAGAAAAACGTTTAGAAGATTTTACGAGTACAAGAAGAATGGAAAACAACAATGGAGTAAGTTTATATTTATTCTCCCTAATCTATTGTTTCTTTCCTTGTTTTGGTTTCTTTTTTCGTTCTTGAAATTACGCAAGATTTACTAAATACTTTTTTTTCTTATTTATTTTCTTTAAAATTTACTCATGGAAGTTATTAGCTGAAATTAAAATAGGAGGCATGGTTAAAGGAAGTTGTTTAACTTGGTTACAATGATTTCATTTGTCCTCATTAACAACTTTCTTCTAGGACAAAACAAGAAAATTTTAGTATTAATGAATAGTCATAGAGAGAGCGGCGCCTCCATTACACAAACTTAAGTTTGGTCGTGAGCTATTGCATAAACGTTGAAACTCTTCAACCCAGATTACAGTAAGTAAAATTACTTTGATTTCACAATGGATCGAACCTTTACATGTTGCATTGTGTTTAATTAATTGCTTGAATACCTTATTTGTGTTTGATACGTATTCTTAAGTCTTTATCTCCTGACTTACTAAGCTGTTGGTTACTCATATCCTTATAGATTTTCTTATAAGTACTAATTAAAGTACCTTAGGGGAGTGAGGATCAAATTAGCTAATCAATCGAGTCTCTAGAGTCTTTCTTATGAGCTCTTAGGTTTATGTAATGGTTATGTAATATTTACCCATGAGACTTCTATAACATGTAAATATTTCCTAGGATCATAAGACAATATAGGTATATCTATGTAAATATGACTTTAAAGTTTTGGGTTATATATATACATTTTATTAGTAATATTAAATGAGCTGTTTATTTCAAAGCGAGGAGTTATAGATGCTTTGTGTAAATCGTATCTACGATAGTGACTATGAGGTCAGTTATTATTATGGTTGGTTTACATGATAGGACTGTTATGACTCTGTTGCTTTGGGATGTAATAGTAGTTTCAACAATGTTCAATATGATGGGTGACTATGTTAGTGTTAATGAATAGAATTTCTACTATTTAAGGATTTTCTTTGAGGTGAGTAAGTACTACGAGAAGCAATGAAAGCGTTAAATGGCAGCATTGTAAAGGGACTATTTCATTAGTCCATGAGCATCCTTGTCGTTGGTTGCAGCAATCTTATTACTTTTAGGCACAATATTTTAGACTATTTATACTAAATTATCTTACTATGAGGAAGACAAGAGGTGATATGGTTCGACATAAATGAACATACGACGTTCGGTATCATATGAACTAAGGGGATGGGTTCAAACCTCGAGACTATTTGAAGGATAAATGATAGTCAAAGGTTGAGCAGAGGTCCTCGTGTACCAACGGTGGATATAACATACCAATGCCTCATACAAGCTCTGGTCACACTTGATATTATGTATAAGTGTGGCTAGAGGTTACTTGCCACTAGTCCACCTTCAATGGGCTAGATAAGAATAGTTGAGAGTAAGCAAGATATACTTAGCTTATGCAAGAAGAAAAATGCCTAATGTTGATTGTATTGACTATTTTGGCTAGTATAATATAAAAGTATTTAGAGGACCCAATTAAGGTAAGTCTCAAGTTAGTGTAAATTACAAAAAGGAATCCAACTAATAAAGGAAAAAGGAATAATTTACAAGGATAATGTTGTAAATAAGCATAAAGAATATCCAATGATAGAAAAGGATAATACGGATGTTGGGAAAATCAGGGTGTGTGTCAGATGTCCATTTTATAGTCTCGATTACATTGCTAGTCGAGCAAAGCAATTTTTGAACATATTAAGTTGGGGTAAGCAATTCATTGCTCGACAACTCAAATGTTTGGTGCTAGGAAATGGTTGGTTTGGAAGCTAGCTCATTGTTGAGTTGGCCTTGGATGGTCAACTTCGGATAGGTGTCAACTCAGCCTCAGCATGCATCAAATCGACAGTATATTGATTTGATACTTGGTTTTGGACAGATGTATTGTAGAGGAGTTGACTTGGCTCGGCACATAAGTCAGTTATCTTGATAACTTCTTCAATGAGATGGAGTGCAAAGTAACTCAACAGGACGAATTAGGGAATGCACTGCTGTTCTGAGTTCAACTCTTCGAACAGCTCAATGAACCATATGAGCAAGTCTTTAATCTTGGGAGTGCGTGATTAGTCCATGATCTCTATCAAGAGGGCTTCGAATTGATTGTAAGAATGGTTTAGTTGTGACAACAAAATGCATTATGTATGTCAACTCAATAAATAATTTTTTATTATGGTATTAATGTAATGTTCATTTGGTAATCTTGAACTCTCAAGGTAAATTTAAACCATCATTGATAGCTCATGATGATGGAAATATGTGAAAGATTGCTTAGGTCTATGAAGATGGTAATATAAGATCGTTTTGTTTTTCCTTCCTTTTAATTACATAAGATCCAATGAGGATGAGCATTCTAATAAAGAATCATTTCAGACTCTAAAGTGGTAGTCCCATTTTCGTTGTCCATTAATGGAGAATAAAGCCTAAAAATGGGAAATTAATATATGAGAAAATTGAAGAAAGCAAAGGCATTAATTTAAGATGAAGAAATATGATTATTATAGGCAGCAAATCATGGAAAGTCAAATAAGTGTAAGTCATGCCTCGTACATGAGAAAAGATTTAATAGGTATTACACACTACATATAATATATATGTGATGTGTAAATATCAATAAGATGTTACTATATATGACATGTTAAGTTATGGATAGTAATTGATATGGAAACTATTTATGCAATTATTATATATGTCAAGATCTTATTGGTATTTATACACTACATATATATAAATCACGAGTGGTAATTAATTTGGAAACTATCCATGTAATTATTATAGGTATCAACATCTTATTAGTGTTTACATGCCACATACACATAACATATGGCATGTAATACCCAATAAATCTTTTTCTCCATACATATTTAATAGCTAGCTAGATTTAGATGTTATAATGAAAATTATTGAGAAATTTACATTTTTACTATCAAAATTAATAAATATTACATAAATACAAATTTGATAAAAAAATATTATTAAAATACCATTGCTATATCGCCTTTTGAATATATAACATAGACATTTGTATTAATACCACATTTTTAAAATACGACATTTGTACTAATATAATACCTATGTCACATCTTAAAGAAGTGTCATTTGAGCATTTGCATCAATGTCGTGACATTAGTGTATTTGTACCTATCTATAATATACGAGTGTTAATGTCACATCTAGTACAAATAATAATATCTCATCTAGTATAAATAATAATATCCTATCTTCAACATACAATATAACAACGGTATTTTGGTAATTTTTTTAATATAATTTGTAATCATGTAATTTTTTTTCTTAAAATCTGTAAACATATATTGCAATGAAATTATTAGAATAAGTTACCATTTGATGATTTGAAAAGATTCAATAGTAGAAATGTTGAAGAAGAAGATCTAACAATATAGATTTAACAATGGAGATTAATTCATAAACTAATCCAATTGTTTGGATTAAAGACTTGCTTTAAAGTTACAATTCGATCACTTATTCCAATACCATTAACGTGTGGGTTTAATTTTTTACTTGAAAAAAAAATTATAATATCATGTAATGATACAATGCTTTTATGATAACGAGCAATGAAATTGCTTTCTTCTTAAGCAGTAAAATCAAGTAGATAAATGATAGGGAAAAAAAAAAAAAGATTAAGAGAGTCATATGTAATAATAGATACAAATATTATTGTTTTTCTAACTTATAATAATACAAGTTGAACAGCTTGCTCATACAATTGAGATATAAGTCTTGTTACTATCCAATTTGTTCACTTCTTGCCAAAAATTTCAAATTATCCCCTGTCATATCCCGAAATGGCAAAGTCGTAACAGTCTCGCCATGTAAACCATTATAAGATAGAAGTTGACCTTACAACCGCTATCCTAGACCTGATTTACATAAGGTGTCCACGACTAACCCACTTTGAAGTAAACAATTCGCAATTTAAATAAATCATTTACCTAAGAAAGTGAGAAAATATATATATACAATATAATTTAGTTATTACGATTAACGTTTACAATGCTTCATCGTAATCTATTTCCTAGTTAATACATTATTTAGAAATAAAAAATTCTAAGATAAGAGCTTAGACCTTAAAAATATATATCTGTTCTTCAAATGTTTTTCCTCATTCTCTAAGATTTGGCAATTGCTAGCTTTAGAGTAGTTGTTAGCCGCTTCTTAGTTAGTACCTGTACGACGTCTATAGAGATTTGAGTAACCACAGCTCAGTAAGTTAGGATAGAGGACTTAAAACTATACTACAAACAAAAACAAGGTTATCAACCAAATCATTTGGTGCAATGCATGTTTAAGCAAATACCATCGCACGATGTTGTCCAACTTGTCGTGAGATTAGAGAAATTGTGTCTGCTCTAATTCGGGTTGAGGAGTTACCGTTAATGCAACAGCTCACGACTAAACCTAAGCTCGTGCAATGGAGATACCGCTCCTCCTGCAACTACCTTCAAACCATTGACTTTACCCTTGTCGGGACCTCCTCACCTATTACTTAGTTCGATTAAGGATGGAGAAGGGATCATTATGCTATCCAGCACTATCCCTTTCGAAGGGGTTGGTATTTGGCTAGAGAATCTTAGGTTTTCCCTAATGGGTTGCCATGCAAGTCCGATTATGATTACAAGTCGTATATTTGATTAGGTCCAGTTTATGGTGATCAATCATTTTATACAAATCATACAATACAAGCCAAAACAATAAATATAATCATAGCATCACTCATAATCAAGCACATGCATACAACCAACTATCTAACAAGCACAATTAAGTATAATCTTAAGCCTCCAAAATACAACAACGTATTAATCCCAACTTATCTCGACTCCTCTCTCATTTACTCAAGGTCTGACTTGCTCAAGCCATCGCCGATCATCCCTATAACATAAACGTGGTTTTAGTTTTTCATATAACTATTATAGGTTGGTTTTATCCTATAACACATATTGTTGTCTTTTGTTTAGGGTTTAATATGTTCAATTATCTAGGTTTTCGAATCTTTTACAATTAGTTTAGGTTTGGGTTCAGTTTCCGCATCAATTTTTTAAATTAGATTTTAGTTTGATTTCTAAGTACTGTTTTATACCCGAACCCTAGAAACTCGTTTCAACCCATAATGTGAAATTAATCACATTACTTCCAAATATCCTAAATATCATAATTACTTTAAGTCAGTATTTTATTCCACTTGGTACATTTAAATCCTTATTAATGTACCGAATTTACTTTTGATGTGAGAAATTTTTACATTTTTCATATAATTACATAAATTCAAGATTTTTATTACATTTATTATATATCCCTATTATTTATATAATATCAATTTTTATTCTAATATCTTCTATTTATTATATTTCCAATAATTACATATTATGTATTATTATCTATTATATACATAATATACATTTAATATTTCTATCACTCTAATTACCATCTCTCAACATCAATTAATATTTCAAAATGTTTAAATTCATCTCAAATCAGATTTGAACCTAATTACCCTAAATTACCAAATTAACTTAAAATGTACTATTTTTTCCTATTACTTATTTACTACATAATTACCCTAGTAATTACATCTAACACCTTAAATTCTATAAGTATCATACTTCATTAGATTTCGACATCCTAAAACATATAATTGTACATCTAATCAGTAATTACCCATTTAATTACTTAATTAACCCTAAATTACCTATTTTATTCCTCATTTCAAAGCCTAAAAATTATCTAAATTTTTTGAAAATTCATTTTTGAAAAAGAGCTTTGTAGCACTGTTCTGTATCACCTAAGTAGTCTACAGAAAAATTTTGGGTTCAAAACTACATTCTTAAAGTCATTTATTTCTAAACCGAAATATGCTCGGTTTTGCATGATTTCCTAAGGACCATATATCATAGGACATATTTTCATCAAAATAATATTTTCTATAAAAACTACATACTAAAATATTTTAGAATAATAAGTTTTATAATTTTCTAAGAATATTTAATATTTTTACAAAATTAGGCTGAAAATCAAATTTATTGATTTGGGTAGTTCTGGCCATTGTCAGTGGCCATGGGTGTGTTGGCCCACCTAGGTGCTACTACCACCATATGGTGGTGGTGGCCGTCCACTCCCAACTGCTTCTCGGGTCTGGGTTTTCCTTAGAAGCCTCAACTGCACGGATTTTTTTGTGATTTTTTCTAAAACCCTAATTTACTCTCAATTTTACCTCTCTCTAATTTTATAAACTTCCTGACATCCAAAATAAGCTTCTGAAAAATTTGGAGTATTTATAGAGCTTTAGGGAAATTATTGTGCATTAATTTGATTAGACAATTGCCTTATTTTCTTCCAATTTGCCTTTTGTGTTGTTCTAATTTAATTGGCTAATTTTTTTCTATTTTCCCTAGTTGCCACGACCCAAATATGGATCATTCCTTATTTTTTATGATTTTTCTTTATTTTTCCTTAATTAATAATGAGTTTTCTTTAATTACTTAGTATTATTTTAGTACATTTTGTGTATTTTAAGTAATTACACGTATTTTTACCTACATGTAAATTCATATATAGTGAAAATAAATACTCCTAAATATTATTTAGGTTGTTCTATGATTTTTAGTATATATATAATTTATCTCTAATGATTCGTTAATTATCGGAATGTATTTTTCGTATTTTCGATGAATAACGAGTTATATACTTAAAATTTAGAAATTTTATATATTTTTATTTTATTGCTTATTTTCTTAAATTTGAATTTACGGGATCATTTTTATTAATCTTTCTAGCTTTACTTTATAATTTAGGCTCGATCGGATTTTTCAACCGATCGGAACCTTGAGTGGTTGGTTGTGAGGTTTACATCCTCCTTCCCTCCATTAGCATGATCACACCCATCGCATTGCTTTTTCCCTTCCCCTTCCTCTTCCTCACCATCATCACCACCATTGTATGCCCACCAATCCCCTAAACTAAAACCCTAGATTGTTTGGATGTCAACATCCCTAAACCTATTCGAGAAACATATGACGATGGTCGAATTATTGATAGATGTTATGGGTAGATATGGACATGCTTAAATGGAAATTAAAAGATGGGATTGGTGAGTTTCTTTGGCTTATATCAAGCACTAAAAATGGTTCTCTTGCTCATTTGTTGAAGATGAAGGTGATTGTTCATACGAGTACTCAGGGCCATTTTTATGATTATTAACTTCATTGTAGGATACCATGTCGATACACTTCACTTGGGAGTTCTCAATTATAAGCCCTCAATAGAGTTTTTCCTTATTATTATAATTATTATCATTATTGTGTGTGTGTATGTTTTTATAGGATAAACATCTTTATTTATTATAGAAAGAGAGCAATTGGATGAAGTGTTAAATACACTAGATATTAGAAAGCCTTTACATAAGTTTAAAACGTTGTCTAAACAAAACACCACAGGCTGGGTATGAATACAAAGTAGAGTAGAATTTAAAAAAGATCTCTTCCTTACAAGTGCATCAACAGGTTTGTTATAATCCCTACTGTTGTGCCTCATAGCTAGCTTATCAGTCTTGTAGCACCAGTCACTGCATAGGAAGATAAGATGAGATAAAATCAAAGATTCCTGGTTAGAGTTTTGAATGATGTCAAAGGCTTCATAGCAGTCATTGAGTAGGATGACATTCGAATAAGATTTTCGCTAAGCAAGTTTAAGCGATATTGCAATCCCCTAAAGTTTAGCCTCTGTTGGGGATGAAAGTGCAATTTGTTTGGTAAATCCCATAAGAAATGTGCCATTATAACCAAAGAGTACACCACCTACTCCAGCCCATTGTTCTATAAAAGCTTACGCATCGGTGAAGATGAAAATGGTGTTAGGGTCTCTATATTGTAAAGGTAGAAGTAGATGGACATTTGCATTTGGATGCCTTGAAGCATGCTTGATTGCCCAGAAGTGAATAGTAAAAATCCTTGCCCAAGGAATCTAGTTACATTTAGATGTGTTTCATTGGAAAGCAAATAATATTGGCCATGGAAGTTTCTATTCCATATACAACATAATGGATTTTCTTCTGGTCTGAATTTGATCCCCATGAAAATTCTCTAGCCATACTTTCGATTCTTGCAATGACAGACGAGGGAAGGGGACAGACCTGTAGATAGTAGTTAACAATACCTTCATCATTGAGGACAGCAACTACTTTTGACAAGGGAAATTTAAAAGCTTAGAATTTCCACCCCATCAATTTAGATTTTATTCTTTCAATAAGAAAGTTTAGATCTATAGCTTTCATTGGCCTTGTTTTTGTTATTGGAAATCTAAAATATTTCCTAGTGTTTGTACCTTGCTTAATGCTTGAGATATTTTCAATCTTAGTTCTTAAATCCGCACCAACGTTTTTAGAGAAGAAGAGTTTAGATTTTGAAAAGTTTATTGATTGCCTTGAAAGAGAACTAAACTCTTGCATATTTTCACCATATTATGGACATTTTTGGTGATGGTTTCTCTCATTAGGATTACGTTATTCACAAAGAACAAATGTGAAAGTCTCAAGAAATCTTCTTGAAACTTAATTGGTTTCATTCCCCATTTTCTACTTCCAATTGAATCATTATCATTATTATTAGCATCATTTATGCTATCAAGCCAAAACATTCCATTTTTCTTTCTATTATATTATATAAAGTTTTAAAAGCTAAAATAGGAGTATGGGATGAGCCGGCTAGTATATATTTTTTATTATTATTCATTATAAATACCGCATCACTTCGTTGGCCAAGTTGTAGATTTGGGCTACTTATTTGATATATTAAATGATCTAACAACTTCTTTTCCGGTCAAGCTTCCATTGAGTCTTAGATTTTTTCCACATGGTGGTTCCACTTGCGCACAGCAGCAGTCTTAGGGGGTTAAGGAAGATGGTTTAAAGTCTAATATCGATGTGGACTACTTATTTCAATTGTTGTGCTTTCTAAAATTTCATACCAATAGTTGAGGCAAAAGAATGTTATGTACAAAATTACCATGCCTTTCTTTCTTCCATGCTCTGCTAATAACCAACGAAAGTTCTCTATATTTCTTTGCTTGCTAATCCTACAGGCTTGATGGAGTTAAGCGATTGGCTAGGTAAGGTGAGCGATATAAAATATTATACATGCTAAAATAAGGATTAAGTCATATTATGAGAGTAATATGACCAATTTATAAGTTGAAAAATAATTATATATCAAATTATAACGCATGTGGATGCACCGGGACACGTCTTTGATCACTCCTTTGATGCTGGATTCGATGTTGATACGCTCGACTTGGAAATGCTCAATGGTATAATGATATATGTTCATCTTTGATGCAGTAGTGCCTAGTTAGCTAGTCAACAAAATAAATGATATGAGTACGCATTTGGACACCCATATAAAAGGCCGGATAGTATAAAATTATCCACATGGAGCATGCTTCAAATAGGAAATAAACCATGTAAAAATCTCGAGCTTAACTCAAAAGCTAGCTTATGAAATAGCGGGTTCATACAGGTATATGGGCATATATTATAAAGAAATTTTTTGTAGGCAATACGAGGTTCTAATGGATAGACAATATAGTCTTATTATTTCTGATCTGTGCAGTGTTAGAGGCATAAAATTTTAGAGCTTTTTTCTAAGTGAACTTCTTGTTTTAATTCAAAATAATACCATATATTCATTTTTGCTTTACAAATATTGGTAATCATCTATCTCCTGTTTAATATCATGTAGGTCCAGCTCTGTTAATTGATGTTCCCAGGGATAAAAACATTACCGGTATGTCTTTCTAGCTTGTTCCGTCGTTTCCTTGCCTAATGCCTCCTGCAGATTTATCGTCAAGTAACAATTTAAAACTAGGATTCATGGTGTGGCAAGTAAATTTGACAGAACTGTGGAGATTAACTAAATATGTTTGCTTTTGTCTAATGTAACAGCTGAAGTTATGACTTCCTTGGAAATTCCAAAGGGGGTTCGGCACGCTCTTTTTAGAACTTTAAACACTGACAGGTAAACTTCACTGGTTAATTTCTTAGCATATGGTATTATGTTAACTTCTATAGATCTCAACAGTCTGATGATGAGTTGAACGGTCTCCCTGTACAAGTTAATCCATCTTATGAGATGTATTTGTGAAGATTGTAATGGAATTATGAGAGAGTGTGGAAATTCCTTGTCATGGTGATGCATAGACATTAATTAAGCCACTGACTCCTCATTTTGTTCTTAGGTTTTAACAAATCTGTGAAATTTCCATAGTAAAGAATGAAGCTGACCTGGTAAATGTATTTGTATACAAAAATATGTATTGTAACATGTCTTGAGTAGTCTTTTTACTTCAATGAGTACCAAGTAACATGAGTCTAAAATGTGTGAAACTGCAACGAGGTTAATTTCCTGGAAAGTTGAAACGGTATCTTTTCCTCTGTATTTTAAGCAGTGATGTGAGCTTTTGATGTATTATTGACAGACTCAATTTATCAAGTAACAATCTATTTAGTTTAGCTCCATGATCATCCGATGTAAAAACTGAAGCTTGTAGATCCATGTCGGCTTTATAAATGTATATCGACAAATCCAATGCGAGACTTTCTTTCATTATCAGGAGGCTTATGTATAAGAAGGTGTTCGACAAAAGTTACGTTGGATTCATGAAAGATGGTGCAAAATGGTTGGTGGAAAATACGGATATCAAACTTGTCGGTAAGTGACTCGTTGAAGATTTCTGCTTCCATTTTGGTAGGAAGAATTCCTGCAATGCTCCTGAAAATCATTGTGCAAGGACTGAAATTGTGATTTGTATCATTGGTATAGTCCCTACTTCCTTTTTGGTCACATAAAATGCTGAACAAACATAAAAATTTTAAACTGACGATTTGAGTAATGTAAGTTGTTTGGACAATCCTAATTGTTTGAACGATCCTAAAAGACCTTTTGTACCTACTATTGGATTTTCATTTCACTATCGAATGAAACATTTCCGGATCTTTTGCTAAGAACTACTGAAATTTTTAGTTAAGAATTCTAAATCTGCATACGATGACATATTTGGGATATTTGTTCCGTCGTATCCTAGTGGCTTCACAATTTCGCACCGACAAAGAATCTTAGCATGACTATTGGTAAATTTCATTTTCTGAATGAAAGACGATAATCAATATTTATTTACTATTGCAATTTCCTCTGCTTTGAATTGCAGGGGTTGATTATTTATCCGTTGCTGCATTTGACGATTTGATTCCCTCTCATCTTGTTTTCCTAGAAAGCCGGGTGAGAAAAAAACCTCATAAAAGAATAATTTTCTTAGAGCTAATATCATATTCTATTTGTTAAAGTGTAGCATCACTACTGCCGCATTCAGATGAAGATTTCATTTATGATATTACATTGTCGTCGGATTAATTTCACGCACTTGTGTGAATTATCTAAATGCTAATGTCCTTGCTAAATTTCCTTCAGGAAATTATTCTCGTGGAGGGCTTGAAACTGGAAGATGTCCCAGCAGGATTATACACAGTGCAGTGCTTGCCTCTGAGGTTGGTAGGTGCTGAAGGTTCCCCAATAAGATGCATCCTTATCAAATGACTTAGCAACATGGTGAGTATTATTTAAATACCTTTAATAAACTATGAGATGTGTATGCACGAGAATCTAGATACCATTTAGGTTGTTTTTCCGAACAAGTACTGTTACTTTAGCTGAACTTTATTTTTGTGTGTGTGTGTTGAAGAAAACAAATAGAAAGTATAAAGGAGAGTAATGTTGTAGTAGAAATGAATTCATGTGTGTGTGATGAAGAAAACAAACAGAAAGTGCGAAAGAGAGTAATGAGGAGTGCAAGGATTATAGTGAAAGTGAATGAATTAAGTTATATTCTCTGTACACAATGCTCATATATATATATAGTTGTTGTGTAGAATTAACAACAAAACTAACTAACTTCTGCAACTGATAACAAAACTAACTTCTGCAACAAACAACTAACTACCAGAACTAACAACATAGCTACTAACAACTACTATAACTGTAATACTCCCCTCAAGATGGAGAGTATATATTCAATACTTCCATCTTAGATAATAGCTGGTGAAATTGTTCTGGTTGCAGTCCCTTAGTGAATATGTCCACGAGCTGTTGCTTAGAAGGAACAAACAGTGGAAACATGTAACCTTCAATGACTTTATCACGAACAAAATGCAAGTCCATTTCAATGTGCTTTGTTTGTTTGTGGAAAATAGGGTTTTTAGCAATATGTAGAGCCGACTGATTGTCACAAAATAGTTGTATCGGTAAAGTACAATTAATATGAAATTCTTTAAGAAGAGAAATCATCCAAAGTATTTCATAAGTAGTAGCAGCAGCAAGAGCTCGATACTCTGATTCAGCTGAACTTCTAGCAACCATTGTCTGTTTCTTGGATTTCTAATTCAACAGAGAACTACCCAAAAAGACACAAAATCCAGTTGTTGACCGCTGTAAATCAAGGCACCCTCCCTAGTCGCTGTCACTATCCGCCTATAGCACAAAATCATTGGTCAAAGAAAAATAGATACCTTGTCCAATGGTTCCTTTAATGTAGCGCAATACATGATCAAGTGCTAACTGATGAGACTGCTTGGGACTATCCAAAAACTGACTTAGTACATGAACTGCATAAGTGATATCTGGCCGTGTAATGCATAAATATAGAAATTTGCCAACTATTCTTTTGTGGCGCGAAACATTAACTATATCCGTATCATCATTTTTGGATAACCGATGATTGACTTCGATAGGAGTAGACAATGGCTTTACTTTAGTAAATCCAATATCTGCTAGCAAGTCAAGAACAAACTTTCATTGTGAAAGAACTAATCCTTGCGAAGATTGGGCAAGCTCTAAGCTAATGAAGTACTTGAGTACCCAAATGTCTTTAATTTTAAATTGTGTGTGCATAAAACTCTTGAATTGATCAATAAGAGAAAGATTCTTACTAGCAATTGCTATGTCGTCAACATACACTAAAACAACCACCATATCATCACCTGAACCTTTTATAAACAGAGAATAGTCACAATATGATTGCTTAAATCCATAAGCTAAAAGTGATTGTGTGAGTTTGGCATTCCATCGCCTAGATGCTTATTTTAAACTATAAAGAGACTTGTTAAGCTTGCATACAAGCTTTTCTTTTGAGCAATTCTATATAGCAACATGAAGTCCCTGAGGAATCTCTATATACACTTCTTCGTTTAGTTCACCATTGAGGAAAGCATTGTGCACATCCATTTGATGCACATGCCAGTTGTATGCAGTTGCAAGACAAAAGGAAAGCCTCACCGTGACATGTTTTACTACTAGACTAAATGTCTTAGTATAATCAAAACCTTCCTTTTGACTAAATCCTTTTGCTACAAGCCGTGCCTTGTATCTTTCCATTGAACCATCTACCTTAGTTTTAAGCTTATATACCCACTTACACCTGACTGTGTTTTTGCCTTGTGGCAATGGTAGTATAGACCAAGTATTGTTAACAACTAAGGCATCGATCTCTTCTTGCATTGCCTTACACCAAGGATCAAGTAAACTGGCTTGCTCATAACTATTAGGTTCATTATGCTGTGCTAGTTGAACACTAAAAGCACGAAAACTGGGTGATAAGGACTTGTAAGAAAGAGATTGATGCAAAGGATGAGTAGTTGATGAAAATGTTGCTGTTGAATCTGTTGAAGAAAGATTCAAATGATAATCTTATAAATAAGGACTCTTACGTGGTTTAGTACTTCTTCTAAGTGTGCTAGGTTCAACATCATTAATAAGATCCTGTTGATCAGTAGGAATTGGCTATGTTGCTACATTAGAAGGGCATAAAGAGAACACATGATTGGTAGTCAAGACTATGTCTTCTAAAGGTAAAGAAACTGGCAAGAAAGATGTTGCTGTTGCTGGTTGTATCATTTATCGAAGAGGAAAAATTTGTTCCAGGAACTTAACATCCCTAGAAATAAAGAATTGCTTTTCTATTAGACTACACACCTTGTAGCCTTTCACATTTAGAGGATAGCCAACAAAGATAGATGGATGAGCCTAAGAATTAAATTTAGACCTATCTTAGCATAAAGTAGATACAAAACATAGAGAACCAAACACTCTTAAATGAGAATAAGATGGTGCATACCCAAACAACAACTGAAAAGGAGTTCTTCCATATAAAACACTAGTAGGAAGTCTATTGATTAGATGGATTGCTATTAATATAGCTTGCCCCCAGAAACATAAAGGTAAAGAGGCTTGTAACAATAATGCTTGAGCCATAGAGGCTAGATGCTGATGCTTCCGCTCAACAACACCATTCTGTTGTGGGGTCTCTATACAAGACATCTGATGAACAATCCTATGATCAGCATAAAACCGAGTCATAACAAATTCCTTACCATTATCATTGTGTATGATCTTAACATGTGCATCAAATTGTTTAATTGCCAATTGACAAAAACTTTGAACAATTACAGACACTTCACTCTTAAACTTCATCAAATATACCCAAGTCATTTGAGTAAAATCATCCACTATAGTAAGAAAATACTTATAGCCTTCAATTGTTGAAACAATAAAAGGACCCCAAATGTCCATATGCACCAATTCAAATGCAGTAGTTGTATTTCGAACATGAACAGGAAAAACAATACGCTTCTGTCTGGCCAATGGACAAACCAAGCAATCAAAAGAGGTACAATCAACACTACTATCCAACTAACTAATTTGTTTCAATTTTTCAAAAGATGGATGTCCAAAACGAAAATGCCACAAATCAAAAGTTTTAGGCATATGACTCACTACACTAGAGATGAAACCATGACCAGCAGAAATACGATTTTACTGTGCACTATCTACCACACTGAGCTCTTGTTTAACCATATACAGACCATTTTTAAAACGAGCTTATCCAATCTCCTTCTTACTAATACGATCTTGAATAAAAGCAAGTCGATTTGTAAAATAAATTGTACAGTTACTGTTTTTAACCAATCTGTGAATTGAAATGAGGTTATGTTTGAATGAGGGTAAAAACAGAACCCTGTGAAGAACAAGACTTGGATTTAAACAATTGTACCAATATGCGTCGCTACTATTTGATAGGTAAGCACACAAATCTTTCATCAATTTCAAAATATGTTTGGAAAAGACTAATTGTACTGACCATGTGATTAGTAGCTCCCGAATCCAAAATCTAATGTATGGAACCATTTAGTGAACAATAAGAAGAAAGATTAGCTATACCTGCCATATGGCTCATAAGCTATGTTGCATCTTTATTACCAGCTTGTATCATTGAGGTTGATGCAGAGGTCTTACCCATCTCAGCACTACTACTGCTAGCATTAGAAACATTCATCATACTTAATAGGTTTAACAATTGCTCTTTAGAAAAAATTACACTATTAACTCCACCAGATAGACTTGCATTCCGCTCTTAGACAACACGTATTCCAGAGGAGGTCTGCATTTGGACCTGAAACTTCTCTATCAGCATCTCTTGTAGATACATAATTCGACTCCAATATTGGTTGCTTAGTAACATTGTAATTCCCAAAATGCGGTAGAAATCCAATCAATTTGTAGCATCTATCCTTTAAATGCCCTTTCTTTCGACAGTAACTACACACTATATCACCTTGACTCTTCAATCTAGGATGTGCACTCATCATAGCAGATGCATCTGAATTTGAAAAATCTTTCAACTGATTGTCCCTCTAAAATTCATCTCGTACTACTAAATTTTAGGCTTCATCTAGAGTGGGAAATGGTTTTTAAACCAGTATTTGTGATCATAAAGGAGCAAAATTCTCATTCAGACCATTAAGAAATTTGAAAACATAATCTTTGTGAGCCATCTCAACATACTTATCAAAACAACTAGACTGATAAGAAGTACAAGAACAGTTCGGAAGTGGTTGAAAATTTCGTAACTCCTCCCATACAATATTCAATTCTGTAAAGTATTCATCTACAGATCTTGATCCTTGAACTATAGTGTTTAGCATATGATGTAGCCGACAGATTGTAGTATCATTTGGTTGTGAGGAACGTATCTTAAGTTTTGTCCATATTTCTTTGGCCATGTTCATATACAAAATAGTTGAAGCAATCGAAGATGAAATTAACCGGAGCGATCGGGCAACAATCAAATCATTACATCGACTCCATGCTACATACAACTTGTCCAATTTTTTTCGTACTGGAATAGAGCTATTGACAAATCTGACTTTGTTTTGGATTGATAAGGCTAACAGAAATGAACAACTCCAAGTATTGTAATTGAGACTAGTAAGAGCAGGCGTTATTGCAACTGAATTTTGCGAATCTAAATGATGAATGAAATAAGGAGAATGAACATCTTCTGTATTAATTATTGACATCATGAAACAATCACGAAAGCAAATGCTCTGATACCATGTCACTTTAGTTGAACTGTATTTGTATGTGTGTGTGCTGAAGAAAACAAACAAAAAGTATAAAGGAGAGTAATGTTGCAGTAGAAACAGAAAGTGCGAAAGAGTATAATGAGGAGTGAAAGGATTATAGTGAAAATGAATGAATTAAGTTACGTTCTTTGTACATAATGCTCATATATATATATATATAGTTTTTGTGTAGAATCAACAACAAAACTAACTAACTTCTGCAACAAACAACTACTACCAGAACTAGCAGCATAGCTACTAACAACTGCTATAACTGTAACAAGTACCATGCGAACAATGTATGCACCTTGCTCTCATGTGTGGTCTACAAAATGGTCTAGGCAAGAAAAATCACCCTTGTTCATGTGTGGTGCTAGGTTGCGGATAATCCTACTGTTGAATGATGCAGGTGACACCCTCAGCTAAGTGATAATACATTACTGTTGTAGAGAAAGGGGATTGCAGTAGCTGATAAGAATGAAGGACATGTATGGACATGCTCTTGGAAATGTCATTTGAATAGGAATTATTCAACTTGGTGGATTCGGTTTTTGCCTTCATGTGTTTGCTAGTTAGTTCATCAATGCACACATCATTTTACAAGAAAAATGTATTAAATTGCAAGATTTTGCACTGCAAAATACACTCCTCACATCCATGGTGTCTTGATGTTGAATAAAACAAGGCTCTTACAGACGTCATCTTAGGAATCTTGTAGATTCTCTGTAAAACTTACTCTGCATGAGTATAATTATGTTTAGAATGTCTAAATCGTGTTTTTGAGTTCATCCCTAGCAGTTTTGTTTATTAACCTTTTCTTGTCCTATGAATTGTGACACCTTGATTTAGGGAATTAAATAAAATAATAATGGCAATAATTAGTCCAAACAAGTCACAATCACTGTCTCCAAGTCTTGTGCAACTTGTAAGACTTACTAGAGAGCTCAAATTTATTTTTCATGATTGTTCATCCATCTATATATCTACATATGTTTCTACCTCCTTCGGCACAAAATATTCAACGTCTAAAACTCCTGATTTTAGTCGTAAGCTATATGAGATAAATTTTAAAAAACAGTTCAGAAGATTTTGTGAGTACAAGAAGAATGGAAAACAATAATGCGTTAAGTTTATTTATTTCTCTTAAATCTATTTTTCTTTCCTTGTTTTGGGTTCATTTCCCATTCTTGAAACAACTAAATACTTTTTTTCTTATTTATTTTCTTTAAAATTTACTCATGGAAGTTATTTTGAGCAAATAAAAATAGGAGGCACGATCTAAGGAAGCTTTTTAACTTGGTCACAATGATTTTGATTGTCCTTATTAACAATTTTATTCCTAGTTGAGAGTCTAGATATATACCTAAGATTTGACAAAGAGGAAAAATTTTTGTACTTTCCCCATCAATGTGTAAAATTACATGTTATAGTTGTATATTAAAAGCTTTAGGTGAATTGTAAATACACTTAGAAGCTATTGATGAGGTGTTAATAGACCATGAAGCTAACATAATAATACACATTCTTTTACCTTTTCAAAATAAAATAAAAAATTATGTGCATACTCTTAAAACCATCATTAAAGGTCCAAAATTGTCACTTTTTATGGCTCTTTAACTATGATACTAGGATTTTAGTAATAATTTGAGGGTACTTGCATATCTTAAAAAGTCATATAAAGATGAAATTGCCTTTTAAGAGTTTAAAGTTCTATTTACATTTAACCAATAATTTTAGAAGTATATTTACAATTATCTCAAAGTTTTGCAATTCCTAGATGGGTATATCTATCTATATATATTATCGTACGTAGCTATCCATTTATCTATCTATCTATCTATCTATATATTTTATGGTATCATTAGCTATGTATAATAATCTAGCTAACTTGACTTTGTTTAGGTCAAAAATACGTATAATGTAATGCTAGGTGAGACTTCAACTTAGATTATGGGTGAACTACTCCGCTTACTTTTAGCATCATTGAATACTATAACTAAAGTTCATAATCAGGTTCGTGGAGATAATATATATATATATATATATATATATATATATTATCATATCATTAGCTATGTAAAATAATCTAGCTAACTTGAACTTATTTAGGTTAACGATGCGCACAATGTGATGGTAGGCGAGATTTCAACTTAGATTATAGGTGAATCATGCCATTTACCTCTAGCACCATTGAACAATCCTAAACTTAAAGTTAATAATTAGCTTTGCAAAGTCAATTGGGGGGGGGTGGTGTATGAACCCCAATTCCTTGCAATTGGGCCATACCATGGTTATAATGGCAAGCATTGGACACATGCACTATATGGAAAAGTAGAAGTTGCATTATGTAGACCAAATGCTTAAAAGGAGAGGAGAAAACAATGTTGATAGGTACATGCAAGCTTTAAGCGCAATAAAAGTTTAAGCTCATCGACAATTTGCTGAAGATGGCAATCTCACATAAAAAGAATGCATTGAGATGATGCTACTTAATGGATACTTCATTGTTGAGTATTTTCTTAAATTCTCAAGATGAAGTGAGAATGAAGATGACCCTCTTTTGCATGTTGGTTGGATGTTGTTTAGCATATGACATGATTTATTGCGACTTGAAAATCAACTTCCATTCCTAGTCCTTACAAACTTATATGACTTGATAGGAGATGGTAATAGCTCCAATGAGCATCATGATTTTACTAATCCTGCTTAGAATTTCCTTACCAGACAAACTAAATGTGAATTTCTAGAACATAATTTTAAGCATCTGCTTCATCTTTTCTATTAAGGAATGAGAGCTATGGTTTTATAAATAGGGCAAATTGAAAATTCTTGGGAAAGGAACATTAGATGTTCAATATGTTCAACCACAGAGGTCACAGAACATAGAGTCAAATTCAAATTAGTAGAAAATTTCCATATGTTTGACATTAGATTCAACAAGGGTATTACTGTACATTATTGTTTTCCAGCTTTACAATAAGGGGTAGTATAATATTTTTACATCTTAGGAGTGATAAACCTTGACTACATGTATTTATTCTCTTGTATTCTGTAAAATATGATTATCATATACAATAACAAAATACATAGTATGTATATGAGGGTACATTGGAGATCCCAACTATTAAAGTTGAAGATCACATTGAGGCATGTTTTAGAAACTTAATTGCCTATGAATAGCATCGCCAAGGTCAAGCAATTATGTATTTGATTGACCATGTTGCTTTCATAGATTGTCTGGTGAATACTCCTCATGATGTCAAATTGCTTCGTAAAAAGAAGATTATTGATAATTACCTTGGTGATGTTAAAGTGGTTTCAACAATGTTCAAGGAGATGATTGGTAACATTGAGATTGAGAAGGGACTATTTCAATAGTCTACAGGCATCCTTATCGTTTATTGTATCACTCTTATTACTTATGGCCACAATAATGCAAACTATTAGTATTATGTTATCTATCACATAAAGGACTAAGAGGGCTTTCAAATATGTATTGATTGTAAGAATGGTTTAGTTAGTTGTGACAATGGAATGTGATTTGTACGTCAACTCAATAAAATAATCTCTTATTATGATAACAATGTTCATTTAGTAATCTTGAATTCCCTAAGGCAAATTTGCACCATCTATGATTGCTTATGATGATGGAAATATGTGAAATATTGCTTAGGTCTTCAAAAATGGTAATACAAGCTTGTTCTGTTTTTCTTTCTTTTTAATTACATAAAATCCAATGAAGATGAGCACATTAATAAAAGCGAGTTTGGACTATAAAGTCTGTAGTCACATTTTCATTGTCCATTAATGTAGAATAAGGCCTAAAAAGGAGAAACTAATATGTGAGAAGATTGAAGAAAGCAAAGTGTTATAGGCAACAAATCATGGAAAGTCAAACAAGTGTAATTAATTCATAACAAGAATTATTAGAATAAGTTTCAATTTGGTGATTCGAAAAGAGTTGACATTGGAAATATTGAAGAAGTAGATATATCGGTATGGGTTTGACGAAGAATAATTCGTAAACTAATTCAATCTAAATCAGATATTTGCCTTTAAGTTATAATTTATCACTTATTCCATACCATTACTGATTGGATTTAATTTTTGTACTTTACAAAAATTTATAATATTATGTAATAATACTATGCTTTTATGATGACAAGAAATAAAATTACTTTCCTCTTAAGTAGTAAAATCAAGTTGATAAATGGAAAGATTAAGAGAGTTATATGGAATAATAGATGCCAATACTATTGTTTTTTTAAATAAGATACACTAAAAAAGAAGTGCAAGTGACTCTACCTACCTTCTTGTCAGTACAAATTGGATAGCTTGCTCATATACCCCACAGATAAGTCCCATCAATATCCAATTTAATTTATTTACTTCTTGTCAACAGTTTCAAGTGATCCTCCTTCCCTCCATCAACATGATCATAGCCATCACATTCCTCTTCTCCTGCACTCAGTCCTTCCCCCTGACCTCATGACTGATGACTCCATCATAACTCCATCATCTACCCCTCGTAACTCGTCATTAACACCATCGTCCTGCCCTCAGTCCTTCCCCTTGGCTTCACCACTCATAAGTCTCGTCATTAACACTGTCGTCCTGGCCTCAGTCCTTCTCTGTCGTCTTTATTTGCCCTCTACCCATCTTCACTCTCCCTCGCTCATAACTATGTTGAATCTTAAAGATATGATTTCAAAAATTATTAAAAACTCGCACTTTCTACCTGCCGCTTAACAAACGTTTTCATACCATGGCAGTCTCGCATTTGTTAAACACAAGAATCCTAAGGAGACGAATATAAGTTGAGGTAGGCAACAGCACATTACTTTTGGCTCTTGTTTGAACCAGATCCCCGTACGCGCTCCTGGACGCGTGCATCTGAAAAACAAATTGTCAAGGTTGGAAACGTTGAACGGAGTGCGAGTAAATCCCAAGCCTGTACTGTCAAAAGAAAACATAAAGCTTTTATTTTTTAATAAACATAAATAAATAAGTAAATTAATTAATTAATTAGTATTAATGTGGCGCAACATATATTGTAAATAAAAATAAAATATCATATAAAATTAATGTCTCATATTCAAAGTGAGATATTTATATAAAATCAATATCTCATTTTCAACATGAGATATAATATTGATATTTATGTAATTTATTTTAATATAGTTGGTATTTATGTATTTGATCGATAAATATAAAAATTGTTCCCATAAAACTTATATGCTGCATGAGTATAATTACGTTTAGATTATCTAAATCGGGTTTTTGAGTTTATTCCTAGCAGTTCCGTTCATTGATCTTCATGAGCTTTGACAACTTGATTTGCAGAATTAATATATTTGTAATTCTTACTTGAAAGAGTAACCACTATTTCATGTTGTAAGGCAGCCGACATGCAAAACTTTTGATAATGTATTTATCTTTAATGATTTTCCACACGTGTCTCTGTGTATGAATTGAATGACATCACCTGCACGCGGTAATAATTAGATCTAACTAGTCACGATGACATTGTCCAGGTCTTCTGCAACATTCACACTCAGTGTCCAAGTCTTCCGCAACTTGCAAGTCCTCTAAAAGAGCTCGAATTTATTATTCCACAATTGTCCACCCATCCATGTATCTACACACGTGTTTACCTCATGTCATCAGGCTCAAAACATTGAACGTCTAAACTATTAGATTTTAGTGGTAAGTTATTCGAAATAAATTTTAAAAACAGTTCAGGTGATTTTTTTGGGTACAAGAAGAATGGAAGAAAACAATGTAGTAAGTTTATTTATATTTTTCCAATCTATTTTTCTTTCCTTGTGTTTGGGTTCTTGAAACTGCACAAGATTTATTAAATACCTTTTTTTTTTTTTTTTTTCTTTAAGGTTTACTCATGAAGGTTATTTTGTGTAAATAAAAATAGAAGGCATCATTAAAGGAAGCTCTTTAACTTAAGTTACAATGATTTCATTTGTCCTTGTTAATAGTAAAAGTTTTAGGCGAATTGTAAATATACCCATAAGCTACTTGTAAGGTACTAATAGATTGCTAAATTGACAACACATTCTATATATGTCCCTTAAACCATCATCGAAGGTGTAGAACTATCACATTTTATAGTTCTTTTAACTACTATAGTCAAATCTAGGTCAGCTCAATTGGTTCAATTGGAATCGACTATGGAAATAGGTTGATCTTATGTTAAAACAGGATTGACACTAATCTGATTCAAATCAAGCAACTAAGGTATGGTTCAACCATAACCTAAGCACCATGATCAGGTTAATGGGCCTAAATCACAAGCATAACACAAGGCCTTAGCAGAGTATTTTGTTTACAGGTAGGCCATCCACTAGCTCTTATGCATGCCATATCAAAATTAGGGGTGAACGCAATTTGGTTCAGTACGGTTTGCCCTCTCTTACTAAACCAAACCGAATCTATTATAATGATTCGGTTTTTTTTAGAAGTTGAACATAATTATACGGTTCAGTTCATAGATTTTTCAAACTAAATTAGAACTAGTTTGATTCGGTTCGATCTATGGTTCGAATTATTTGTATCGAAATTTTACTAAATATTTTTATCTTTAATAAATATAAAAGTTCAAATAGAATTCACTCAACTTAATCCTAATAATTAATACAAAATTAAGATAAAAAATAACAAGATATGAAAAATTTGATGAAATTTATAAAGGTTGATTGAAAAAAATATAAAAAAGTATAAAATAATTGTATGAATTTTTTTATTTAACTAAACGGTTCTGTTTAAAATAGTACGGTACAATTCACTTCTTTGAACCAAACTGAAAACTATTTATATAGAGTTGAACTGAACCGAACTATAAACTCAACGATTTGTTAAAAAAAATTGATTTTTTTATTTGATTTGATTCAATTTGTAGTTTGATATGCGGTTTATGGTTTTTTTTGCTAAAAGTAAACACAGCGACAAAGGTTTTGAAGTCCACACATATATACTGGTCTGATGCAACGGTTCAGTTGATGTGGAACTTGAAAAGCAAACGTCACAGCGTACATATTTTCCAATGGCCATAGCATGTAATTAAGTATGCATGTAAATCAGGTTATCATATAGCATTTAGGACATCCATAAAGTGAATATATGAGGGCATAATAAGAAGCTTCAAAACCAATCCTAGGGAAAAGGAAAAAGAAAAAGAAAATCAAGAAAATCACAAGTAAATATCATTAAATAAAAGAAATTTATCTTCTAAGATTGATTATTAAATTGGAAATGAAGGGGCATTAATATTAGATATTAGAGAGAAGCCCCTATATTTACTTTTTAAATAGGTTGGTTTAAAAGCTAATTATTAAAGTCAATAGCAACCAATTAGATCACATTGTTAACTAAATCACTCATATAAACAAATTATCTATATTTTATTTGTAAATATCTAATTTATTTTCAACGTAAAAAAAATATTTATCAATATAGACTAAAAGAAACCAATTCCAATTTATATTTTAATTAGAGTGAATATTGTAAGTTGATTTATTTGAACTTATAGTTTCACATTTCATTTAAAACATGACTTGTCTATATTTTTTATTGACTGCAATTTAATCCCTTATCAAACCTGGTTCGACCTCTTGACTCTTGATCTCCTCACATATCCGGATCAACCCTTTAGGCTGGATTTGACAACATTGCTTTTGACCATGTTATTATGATTTTAGCAATAGTTTAAGGATGTTTGTATATTTTAAAAAGTCATAGAAAGATGAAATTACCTTTTAACAATTTAAGGGTCTATTTGGATTTAATTAATAATTTTACAAGTATATTTACAATTATTGCAAAGTTTTGCAATTCTTAGATAGATCTATTTATCTATATATATTATCATATCATTAGCTATGTATAATAATCTAGGTAAATTGAACTTGTTTCGGTTAGCAATGCACTTAATGTGATGTTAGGTCAGATATCAATTCGAATTATGGGTGAACTATGTCGTTTATTGCTAGCACCATCAAAGATTCCTATACCTAAAATTCATAATCAACTTTGTGGAGTCAATGAAAAGGCATATGAACCTCAATTTGTTGCAATTGGACCATACCACCGTTATGATAGCAACTGCTAGCACTTATAATATATGGAAAAGCAGAAGTTGCGCTATTTACACCAAATGCTTAGAAGGACAAGTGAAAACAACATTGATAGGTACGTACAAGCTTTAAGTCAAATAGAAGTTGAAGCTCGTTAATAATATACTGAACGTGTGAATATTACACAAAAAGAATTCATCCAAATGATGTTACTTGATGGATGCTTTATCGTTGAGTATATTTGTAAGTACTTAAGTCCATATGAGAATGAAGATGACCCTTGTTTGCTTCCTTAGATGGATAATAGTATACGATGTAATCTATTGCTACTTGAATATCAACTTCCATTCCTGGTCCTTACAAAGTTATATGAGTTGACAGGCAATTGACGAGATGAGTTTACTAATCTTGCTTAGATTTTCCTTACCCCATAAACAACATGTTCGTTGCTAGAATATGATTGTAAGCATCTTCTTGATCTTCAATATTGAAAAATGATAGCTAGTCCTGATCTTCGATGTCAAGAAGAAAGGTGGAAAAATGAAAATCCTTAGAGAAGTTGTAAAGCCCGCAAATTTAGCGTTTTAGGTAACGAATCGATTTAAATATTATAAGGAATTACCCTAACTTAACAGAGTTGATAAATTTCAAATTAATTAAAATTTTAAATTCAAACATAATACGAAGGATAAAAACCCTAAAATTTTGCTCGAAATCTAAATTGCATAAAAAAAAACCTTAAATTCAATATATGTGTAAATGCTTGAAATCGAACCCAAACTTGACAAAACCTTAAAACCACAACTTTAAGCTTATAAAATGAATAAATATAATTTCATAGTAATATAACCATAGTCGATCGCAGTTATCGACTAAATTGTGTATAAATTTTAATGAAAACGTTGAAATAACTCGCAACTATTATTGATGTAACTAATATCGATTAAATTAATAATTTTTCATAAAATCCAAAAATTAATTTTTAAATGTTATTTTTATTATTTTTATATTTGGAAAAATTACACATAATTATTTTTATTTTCCTTTTTCTTTACAATTCTAGCATACACACACAGCAGCCCACATTTTTTTTTAACATCCTACAGGTGTTAATTTTCTAAAGGAGAAAAGCAAATGGAATGATGGACTTGTCTTATCTAAATTAATGTATTAATTATTCTAACAATTGTTTCTTTTTTTTTTATTTGCTTTATATTGCTGTTGTCATTTGAGCTTTCTACGTCTGGAATCTTAGAAGGTAACAAATAAAAAATAAAAAATTTACATACACACAAACCGTAAAAGAAAAGAGAAAGAACAAAACCAATAACAAAGTGCACACACACATACACACAAAACCAAAGAGTAAAGAATAGGAAAAAAGAAGAAAACCAAGAGGATTTGATCAATTAGTTTACTAAAGGATTTGGATAGGTTATTATTTAATTTTTGTACATGTATATATACTTTATACTATGTACATATATATTTGGTATTTGTTATTTTTCTTTTCTTTTATTTTATGTATTACATGTATGTATGCACAAAGGTATATGTATATTGTGTATGGTCTAAAGTATGTACATGTATGTGTATATGTACATAGTATTTTTCTTGAGTATAATATGTATGTATAAATGAATATATATGTGTATATACTTAGCAATTATTTTAGTATATGATATGTATATACATGTACCATGTATTTTCGTATATATACGTACTTAGTATTCATTTTGAGTATATGATGTATTTATTTTATTATATAAGGTATAAAAATAACTATACGTATATGATATATATATACATGTATTATTTATTTTCGTATTTATGTATATATGTACATATTTAGTATTTCCTTTAGGTATATATATATATATATATATATACATATATGTAGTAGGTGTGACATATATGTATATAATATACTTAATATTTCATATTATATCGTATATATATACATGTATTATAGTAGTATGTACTTATGTATATATACTTATTATTTTTAATTTATAAGAATCTTTGTATATTTGTATATATATATATATATATATATATAGCGGGATGTGAAGGTGTATATATATTATTATTAATAATATTTTGTAATTTAGTATATATACAGATATATAGTACAACCATATATGTACATAAGTATATAAAGTATAAATAAGTATATATTATACTTGTACATAATGTATAAGTAAGGTTAAAATAATTTATTATATAAAGTATAGTATACGTATAAATGTACGCATATGAATAGTGATGTATACATAAAAATACGAGTATAATTAAATGGTATATATACAATATACTATATTATTAAGTTAATAAATAAAATAAGCTAATAGATATATATATATATATATATATATATAAATACCGTAAACTGGAAAAAGAATAATAACTAAGTAAATTGGAAAATTTAAGGAAATATAATAATAAGTATTTACATATATACATATAATTATACCTACAATATAGGAAAATAATGGAAAATTATGAAAAATATACAAATGTGACACGTGGCCCTCTTACGTGCTGTCACGTTATCACATATATATATAAATTAAGTAATTTTCGTAATTAATAATATTAATAAATAATTAATTAAGTAGAAAAATAATAAAGTAGGAAAAATTTGAATTAATAATTCTAAAATCTCAAAAATAAGCAAAAATAGGTAATTATAGTAAAATAGGCTTAAAATAAGAAAATTATCAATTATACGATAAAAATAGTTAATAAACCATAATTATACTAAGAAAAGCCTAATTTATTATTTTATAACTTTTTAAGTCAAAATAATGAAATTTGTGATATTTTTATATCACTGTCAAAATTATGAGTTATAATATCCAAAATAGACCTCGCTACGAGAAAGTACGCTCGAAAATAATCGAAATGGACTATAAATTCATAAAAATTCGAATTAAATTGAAAAAGTTATACATAATTGAAAATTTAAGATAATTTTAGTGAAGGATTTAAGTCAAACTATATTATATCATACTTGAGGTATTGTGAAAAACTAGGCAAATAATAATAGATATTTATTTATTAGGGAAACCTAGTTTTTCAAAACACTTATAAACTTTCTTATTTTTTACGTATTCGACTATCAAGTTTAGGAATTCTCAAAGACTAGGAAAGTGAGCATTAACTCAGGTGAGGGAGTTCTTATAATCTACTATTTACTTGTTTATTATTTGTATGCTGCTTGTTGATTGATAATGATTGTTTGATGGAATGACCGATTGTTTTGTATATTATCATTCGTGTAATCACTTTCTTAAATTAGTAAATATAACTATTCGACTAAAATAACTAGTTATATCTATCGCATGTTTGTGACCTATTTGATATATTAATGGAGAGTGCTAACTTTATAAATTTTTTAAAAAAATAATTCTGGAAAACTTTTTTTTTGCCAATCTTAAATATATTTTGTATGATTTTTGAAAGGGCCCGTAGTGGCCGTGAATAATATTTTTATTGTTAAGGCAAAGCTGGCATAGTATCTTTAATTGATTGTAAGAGGACTCGCATAATTGTGTCTATGGGGCCTTGGATATTTGTGGATAGCGAGATGTATTCGCTATTTATGCTCGAGGGGCCTTTGATATGTTTGGTTGGCGATTCTAATTGGAATTCACCTATATTGATTGTTGATTCTTAGACTAGGTTAATAATCGAGTAATGTCTAGTGGGACAGTGCCCCTAGGCAGCTTCATGTGGTTAAGGTAAGGTGATTCGTACGGATAAGTATAGAGGAAAAATCAATGTGTAGATGACGTAACTCTACACTTTCCATAGTTCTGAACTCCTATGGATGTGTTGCTTGCATTCATCGCACTTGCATTTATTTTGTATGTAGATAGCTTGTATATGTGCTAATAACATTTGTTTGATAACTTACTTGAACGGTAGTGGTGAGGAATGAACTCACTAAGCCGTAGTTTGTTTATTCCCATATAGTTTCTTTTGTAGGTTTTTTATAAGCAGAGATCGGGATAAGCTTGAGAGCAAAATACAAACTGGAGATAGGTTTGTCAATGTTAGGGTTGATTGAAAATTGTATAGCGGTACAGAAGCAATTTTTGTAGAGCATATTCATATAATAAGATTATGTAGTATTTCTTGTAAATTAGTAAATTGTTTTATCTTGTCTTAGCATTTGGTATGGGATACCGATTCTCTACATTTTTTATAGACAGTGGCTTATTGAATATCTATATTCACTTATATTTTATATCAAACTATTTAATTAAAATCGAAAACCTTAGTGTTTAATTATTTAAAGTTTTGTAATTTCTGACTTGCGAGGTAGTTTTTTGTATTATTGGTGTGCACATGATATGAAAAATTTTAGGTAATCCTACTAAACTCTCTTTAGGGTCATGATAGAAGTAACATAGGATATTTAATGCAATTAGCCACAGAGCTTATAGAATGTGGAATCAAATTCAAATTGGTAAATTGCAACATGTTAGATAGCAACATATTTGAGTTTAGATTCAATGGGGGTACATTGGAGATCCTAACTGTTAAAGTTAAAGATGATAGTGAGGCACTTTTCAGAAACTTAGTTGCTTATGAACAACATCGCTAAGTTGGAGAAATCATGTATGTGACTAATTATGTTACTTTCATAGATTGTCTAGTGAATACTCCAAATGATATCAAATTACTTTGTCAAATGAAAATTATTGATTATTTGCTAGGTGATGATGAAGCGTTTTCAACAACATTCAACAAGATGGGCAACTATGTCAATTTTAATTAATGGAATTTCTACTATTTAACAATCTTCTTTGAGGTGAATAAGCACTGCAAGAAGAAACAAAACCATTGGATGGTAGTATTGAGAAGGTGTTATTTTAATCCTCCATGGGCATCCTTATTGTTTGTTGCAACACTCATATTACTTTTTGCCACAATAATGCAAACTCTTGGCACTATGTTATCTATCACATAAAGGACTAAGAGGGCTTTCAAATATGTATTGATTGTAAGAATGGTTTAGTTGTGATGATAGGATGAGATTTGTATGTCAACTCAATAATAATATGTTGTTGTGGTATTAATGTTATATTCCTTTGGTAATCTTAAACTTTTACGATAAATTTGCACCATTTTTTATTGCTCATGATGATGGAAATATGTGAAAGATTGCTTAGGTCTACAAAATGGTAATACAAGCTTGTTTTGTTTTTCCTTCATTTTAATCACATAAGATCTAACGAGGATGAGAACTCTAATAAAAAATTAGTTTAGACTATAAAGGTGGTAGTCACATTTTCGTTGTCCATTGATGGAGAATAAAGTCTAAAAATGAGAAATTAATATATGAGAAGATTGAAGAAAGAAAGTCATTGATTTAAAGTGAAGAAATATGATCATTATAGGCAAGAAATCATGGAAACTCAAATAAGCGTAAGTCATGTCCTATACATATTTTAATAGCCGGCTTTAGACTTTATATCCTGAATTATTAGAATAAGTTTGGATTTGGTCATTTGAAAAGATTTGACGTTGGAAATATTAAAGAAGCAGAATTACGGTATAAATTTGACTATGGAGAATAATTCATAAATGAATTCAACTGTCTGAATCGGAGATTTATTTTTAAGTTATAATTTGGTCACTTAATCCAATGCCATTAATGGGTGGATTTAATTTTTGTACTTTACAAAAATTTATAATATCATATAATAATACTATGCTTTTATGATAATGAGAAATAAAGTTAGTTTCTGAAGGAGTAAAATCAAGTTGATAAATGAAAAGAGGGGAGAAAAGATTAAGGGAGTCATATGTAATAATAAATACCAATATTATCATTTTTTAAAATAAGATACATAAGTGACTATATTTACCTTTTCTGTTAATACAAGTTGGATAGCTTGCTTATGTAACCAAGAGATAAAAACTATCACTATCCAATTTGTTCTTTATTTCATGCCAACAGTTTCAAGTTATCCTCCTTCCCTCCATCAACATGATCACACTCATCATATCCCTCTTTCCATTCTCCTTCCTCACCATTGTCACCCTCACTGCATACCCACCAATCCTTAGAACTGAAACCCTTAATTGTTTGGTTGTCAACATTGCCAAACCTATTCGAGAATGAGGTTCTTTAGCTTATATTGAGCACTAAAAATGGTTCTCTTGCTTACTTGTTGGAGATGAAGATAGCTATTCATACCGATACTCATACAGATATCCTAGGCCGTTTTTATGATTGTTAAGTTCAACGTAGGATACGATGTCCATACACTTGACTTGGGATTTCACAATTGTAAAGTTTTTCCTTATTGTTGTAATTATAATCATTATTATTATCATTTATGCTATCAAGCCAAAACATTCCCTTTTATCTTTCTATTATAAAAACTGAAATAGGTGTATTGTATGAGCTGGCTAGTATAGTTTTTTTTGGATCACTACACATTTTAGGTACCGCATCACTCCATAGGCCAAGCTGTGTGGTTGGACCGCTTATTTGATATATTAAATGATGTAAAAATTTATGACTTTGCCGGACAAGATTTCTCCGGATCTTAGAATTTTTTATCACACGGTGGCTCCGCCTGTGTGCAATAGCAGTCGTAGGACGTTAAGATAGATTGTTTTAAATCTAATAACAATATGGACTACCAATTTCAATTGTTGTGCTTTCTAAAATTTCATAGTGATAATTGAAGCAAAAGAATGTTATGCGCAAAATTATCTCGTCAGTCTTTCCCCATGATTTCCATTGGCCAACAACTAACAAAAGTTCTATATTTCTTCGTTTACTCCTCCTACGGGCTCGACGGAGTTAAGCAATCGGTTAGGCAGGGTTATAAGACATTATATAGGGTAAAACACGGATCTAAGTCATATTATGAGGGTAATGTGCCTATTTTATAAGTTTAAAAATAATTAGACATCAAATTGTAAATACAAATGATAAGAATCACGTATCTATAATATAAATGTCTTAACAAATTACAAAATGCTTGTTACTGGCTTTCACATTTAAATGGAAAAAAAGTATGATAAAAGACCTCTATATTAAAAATCAATCTAATCCTCTATGTTTTCATTAATTGATTTAATTAAATTACCTAAACTTATACTTAAATTTCCAATCAAGCCCTCTACATTTCTAAGTAATTCATTTAAGTCCAACTAAGTCCTTATGATGTAAGACTAAAAATATAAGAATTATATGGTGTATAATCTTATAAACGTAAAGGACTTAAATGATTTACTTGAAGTATAAAAGATTTTTTGGCAAAAAAAAAATAGTATACGGATTTAGTTAAATTTTTTCATTCTTATGGGAAACTTAAATGATTCACTTGTACAATAAAGGAATTATTTGACTTTTAACATAAATATAAATGACTTCTAATATACTTATAACAAACTTAATTTATGAATAACCCATTATATAATTATTCAATGCAAGAACTTATGTCTTGTATGGGAAACGATTGATTTGGTTCTTCTAGGAAGGAATTAATTTAGCGATTAATCTCACACCTCTTTGGAATTAGATAATCAAATCCCAAAACTTCAATTTCAAAGTTTAGGGACATATCAATGCTCGACCAAAATTTTAAGAAGGTATACTGCATTTTTTCCAAAATATTATGAATGGTTTATATTAGTAAAAAGCTCATCCTTTTTAGGTTCTGTTAAATAATTAATATGGCATGTAACTTGGATACCATGTGATAAGAAAAATATTCATGATATTATTGTCAAATAGCATATTAGATTTTGTTACATGTTTTTAAATGTTTTACAACTTAATTATTGACTAATACACTTAAAAAAGGATGGTTGAGAAAAAGTTCAATTAAGTTTACAACTATCATGTGTCCTAATATTTTAATATATTATAACATGTGGCAGTTGGGGTATAAATGAGTCATATATACTCACAAACTATTTGAGTTACATTTTATCAGAGCGAGTCAAACTTTAACTTGAACTACTTGAATAGTTTATTGAGTTGAATCTGAGCGTCATATGATGTTTGGCTTCACTAATTTGCGTATTGTTGATACGTCATCTTGGACATGACCCTTACGCCTAGGCTGATGTCTTTAAAACATAAGCCTAGTTCTCGAGACCCAATCTAACTTGCTTTTCCAAGCTGAGCTTCTAATAGCTTAGATGTTTTCCACAAAATCAATGCTAGATGACGAAGGGTTCAACCGACTTTACTCAATTGATCAACATGGATTTTGGCCTAATGAGAAGAAGGCCTTGAGTCCTTGAGAACTTGGGTTCAAGTTAGGCTCAACTATTGAAATTTTAATCATGCTACGTTGGGATAAAGATGCAAGAAGTGTCTAAAACTTTTGAATTTGTGCAATTTGATGCCTAAACTTTCAAATTTTGTTCAAATAAGTGTCTCAACTTAATAGACGTTAATTATTTTATACTACTTAGCATCCTACATGGTGCTTTTTTCCCATGTGGTCATGGATACATGATATAATACATGGGCAATCAAAATGATAGTGATGCCCCTTAAGAAATTGCCTTAATTCCCTCTTCTTCAAATCAGATGATGGGAATAGAAAGAGAAATAAGGGGGAAAAAAGGAATAAAAACATTAACACCCCTAAGGCCTAGCCCTCATTACTCCATCGTCATCTATCACTCATAACTCTTGTCATTAACATTGTTGACCTACCCTTAGTCCTTTCCCTATTGTTGATGAGGTCATGATAGCATCTCCATGTAATACCATTGATTTGTTGCACTGCATTTGCTTTTAAGGAGCAGATTTTAAAGCCTAGATGGCTTATTAACATTTCTTAAGTGCTTTGAAATAGTAAAAATAGATAGGATGTTTTTATTCAAATGCAATTCCTTAGTTATTGATTTAATTTTGATAAGTTATTTGAATCAAATGACACATGCTGTAGTTAGTTGCTTGAACTTGTGGAACAAAATTTTGAGCCAAATCAGTCAATATGTTCTGCTACTTACAAGACATTCAACCGAAAATTGGGAAAATCGTCTTCCTTTATTATAGTAGAATGTAAACATATACCCAAATTATGGATTGCATGAGCTAAATGTATACTCGCATCACGTCATATGCAAAATGAGTTCTAATTGTCTTTAGCAATATTTGTGGAAACGATCCATCTTTTCCTGACTAGCTCTTCAATTTTAATTTGATGGAACAAAATTGCATAGGCATGGGCATGTCAATGAAAACAAGAACAATGTCATTATGTTTTCATTATCATAATTGAATGTAAGCAGGAGCTAGTGATCTTGGTAAAGATTGAAAAAATATATTAAAAAGAAAAGTATAAACATACATATGTAGTGTAGCCCTTGGAAAGTCAAAATATTTATATTGATGAAGTTATAAAATGAGTAATGTAAATCTTCTCTTAGCTTGTTTAATTTGATTTATTCAAACATTTGTAAGTTAAGGTATTAGAATTGGTTTGTCGCTTGGAAATAAATCAAGGGGGCTGATGTTTAATTACTCTGCTCGATCATAATTTTTGTAACATGCAATTTTTTTTTCCTAAAGATTGCAGCAAGTGTCAAATGCGTTTATCCTCCCTTGTGATAGTTTTTGTAACATGCAATTTTTTTTTCCAAAAAAAAGTTCAAACATACAAGAGCTGCTTCTTGAAGACATGTATCAGTTCGGTTGCTCTTGGGATTTAGCTGCTGTTAGTGCTGCAAGATACAACCTTATTATAAAATGTTGACTGCTTTATCGTGTTCCATAAGACTTAAAACTTGGACTCAGCTGTGAAATTGAATTTTTTAAGGTTGGGGTTTCGAATGTCAGCAAAGAATTTGGGGGAAGTTATGTTAGAGGACCGATAGGAGTATTTATAAGGTGCTTTGCTCATTGCATGATATTTCCATATGTGTCACGTTGTTTTTTAAAATGCATCAAATATACACCTAGAAAAATAAAACACAGACCCATTAATCGTGTCAATTGCTATTTAACGTTTGTTAACTCGAGCCATTTATTTAAACACATTTTGAAAATTTGAGCCCTAAAACACAAATCATGAAAGTTTAGGCAATAGACTGCTTAAATTCAAAAGTTGAGGTGCTTCTTATGCTATTATCGTTACTGCACAGAAATGGTTCGAAATACTAGTAAGTGGACAACCACCACTACTCACTTCTACAAAATTTAGAGCATGTCCTGAAGTCGTAGTGCACTAGCATGAGATAGTTCAATTTCATCCTTTACAACTAGAGGATGAAGCCTCTGATAATAGACCTTCATCTTCATTCTAACATATTTTGGCCTACATTACATTACTTTTTCTTCTCTTACACATGCTATTAACCTAACCTTTAGAGTAGTTACTATGATATCCTCTTTACCTTAATGTTTGTTCTCTTATAGGTGTTCAACTACTCATTTGAGAACCTCAATAACCCTTCTAAGATATAAAAAACAACATTAGCCTATTAAAGTTGAAGTAAAGTTTAAATGTTAGTTGAATTAGTGTGCTACTAATAATACTAATTAAAATAATATTTTTCAATTAAGTGTAATTATACAAATTTAATTAAATCTACTTCATGCTTTGAATTTTCAGATTAATTTGAGCTTGACTTAATTAGTACATGGTCATGAATCATATGTGTTGATAAGTAATTTTAGGCTTAGGCCCAAATCAACTTGGAAACTTCTTAGGAGCCATATGAGCAAGTCCAATTAGTTGGTGAATGGCTAGTTGGGATGACCTCGCTTGAGATCGGCCCATGAAAGATACGAGTCAACGTCATCTCATTCTATGAGTCTTGCTACCTCAGCCAGCTTAACCCAAACTAGCCTCCAAGCAAACAAATTCGATCTTTGCAGACTCGTATGACAAAGCCTCCTCGTAACTCGTCAAGGGCTACTTGCTTGATCGATTACTTACCTAGATCAAAGCCATCCAGGCTGGTTACCTAAGCAATTTGGCTAACTTGAAAGTTACCTTCTTAATCTATCATGGTATACCTTGCTAATTAGAAAGCTAATTTCATATATGGTTTATCTGAAGTTTCCTAAACAATAATTGTCTCATCACCTATTAATAAGGGTGAGGCCCTTAAGGTCGATGTAGGCCCTAAAGCCAAGCCAAGTAACCGTAGGTTTGAGCTTAAAACCCAAGGTTTAAGACGATCGGCTAATGAATCCGATCAAACCCAAATTATAAACTATTTAGCAAAATACCAGTAAAAATGACCCTGTAAACTTAAATTTAAGAAAATAAAAAGTAAAATAGGAGACTATAAAATTTTCAAATTTTAAGCATAATAACTGCTAATTACCGAAAAGGCGAAAAGTGTAATATAATAACTAATAAATTATTAGAGATAGATTATATGTATACTAAAAATTTTAGAATGACCAAAATAATATTTAGGAATGTTCACGTATACCCCACATGTATTTACGTGTAGATAAAAATACGCGTAATTACTAAAATTGGCCGAAAACTATGCAAATAATTAAAGAAAAATACAAAATAATTATACAAAAATCAGAAAGAAATCAGAAGAGGATAAGCTGCAACAAGATCAGGTCATGACAGAAAAAGAAAAAAATTAACCAATAGGAATTGGACAAACAAAAAACTAAAAATCAAGGAATTGAGGCAAAATCTCATCAAATTAATGCACATTAATTTCTACAATTGTCTATAAATAAGGAAAAAATTTCCAGAAGTCATTTGGCCAGTTTGAGATCTGAGAAAAATCGAAACACTAAAAAAATTGAGAAAATCCAGAAAAATAAAAAAAAAAGGAAAACTGTGCAGATTAGGCAAGTGAACTAAAACCACCACCCACCACCCTACACTAAAACCAGCGTCTGGACCGGCCGACAGCCTTGGACCGGGTTTGGACGGCCAGAAAGCTTCGAACCGGTTAGTCATTTATTCACCCCGATTTTTGTATAATTTTGTAAAATTAGTTATTTTGCCTAGAAAATTATGAAACTTGTTATTCTAAGGTTTTATTGTATGTAGATTTAGGGAAAAATATTGATTTAGTTTAATTATGTCTGGAAATATAGGGTCCTTAACAAATTGTTCAAAACCGAGCATGATTAAACCAGAAAATAAATAGGCTTAGGGATGTAGTTTGGGGCTCAAAATTTTTCTGTAGGATGCTCATATGATGTAGAACAGTGCTATGAAGCCATTTTTTTAAAATTAATTTTCGAAATTTTTAAGTTAATTTTTAGCCCTAAAATGATGGTTTAATTGGGTGATTTAGGATTAATTAGGTGATTAGGATGTTAATTACTGATTTGGATCTTAATTAGAAGTTTAGGGAAGTTAATCTTTGCAGTGGAACCCTAATCCTAGCCTTTAGGTACTAAGTATGGTTAATTAGGGAAATTAGGTAAAGAATATAAGAAATTAAGAATATGTAAAAGTGTAAATTAATAAATCTAAAAAAATAAGGTTATTTAGATAATATTATAATTGAAATCAGAAAAATAATAAATCTGAAATAATATTTAATTTTAAGTAAATATCTCAAAATGTAAGATTTTTACACATCGGGAATAAATTCGATACCTCAATTAGGGTTAGCGTGTACCGAATAGTTTAGAATACCAAAATTACGACCCAATAGGATATTTGAATACTCGAGCATAATGTGATTAATGTCACATTGGGATTCGAGCTTAATTACGACTTAGGAATTAAAACTAGAATCTAGTTTAGGAGCCGAACCCCGAAATAGAATACAACGAATTATTAATACGTTATAGGTATACAGGAGGAAAATAAATTACATTATGAATTAGAATAAGAATCCATAAAATATAAGTACTAAAAGGACCTATTTGTATTATAGGACACCCGGAAACAAATCAGCTCGCGATTAAAGGATCGAGCGATCGAGCAAATTCAAGTAAGTTAGGTTATTGCTTATGGTAATAGAGTACTAATTTTGTAGTACTCGGAGACTTAGGCTTGTATATGATTGTGAATGTAAATAATTTGCGCATGTGCTTGATGTATCTGAATTCGTGCTGGAATTTGTACTGTGAATGATTTTGTAACTGATTGAATTGATATGAACTTGTCTGAACACCTTAACTGGAATTTAATCTTAGTCGGCCCCAATAACCGAAAATGTCATGCATTGCAACCCGTTAGGGGATCATAGGACTCTCCAACCAAATACCGACCCCTTCGAAAGGGATACCGCAGGATTGCAAAATGGTCCCTTCTTCATCCTTAGTCGAACTAAGTGACAGGAGAGGAGGTAGCGGCGGAGGTGAAGTCAATGGTTTGAAGGTAGTCACGGGAGGAGCGAGGTCTCCATTGCACAAGTCTGGGTTTGCTTGTGAGCTGCTGCATAACATGGAACTCCTCAACCCGGATTGGAGCGGGTGAAATTTCTCTGATTTCACAACGGACCGAACTACGTTGTGCGATGACACTTAATTGTTGCATTGCATGAAAATAATTGTTTGATAATCCTGTTTGTGCTTGTATGCATTCATGAGTCTCCAATTCAACTTACTGAGCTGTAGTTGCTCATACCCTTATAGATCCTTTTGCAGGTTCTGATTTGTGATCACTACAAATATGATGCTGCCCTACAATTACCCAGAGGTTAGTCCTTTTTGAAGCCAGTGGTGTGAGGATCAAGTTACATGGTATAATGTGTAACTAGACTGACCTTGTAGTTAAGTGTTAAAGACTGATAGTTATTCTGTAAATTAGTAAACTGTGGTGATTATGTAAAACTTCCTGGGAAGCTCTGTGGACTTATTTATTATTATCTATGTTTCATAGAAATTTGTGATATTTATCATAATTGTAGTATAATTATTAATCGAACTATTTACTTCAAAGCGAGGAGTCGCCGACGCCTTGTGTAGATTATCTCTATAGTAGGCACTGTGAGGCCAGTTACTATCATAGAATGGTTTACACGGCGGGACTGTTGCGACTCTGCGACTTCGGGGCGTAACAGTTCTCGGTTGGTATCAAAGCGTAGTTTTAGTAAACTCGCTTTGAAGCGTCATACCTTAAAAGAAATAGACATTATAGGAATAATGAGAGTGGGTAATATTAAGTGGGCGATAAAAGATTGTATAACATAAGTAACCTAAATCTTTAACATAAGAAATATTAATTGGTTTAATTATAATTACAGGGCCGAAGGGGAGAACTAATTCATAGTTGGATACGGTTCGGATGGAATGGAGAAGTATCTCCTATAGACTATAGGGTGAAATTACAATGGCTACTGATGGAACTAGCTGATTGGAATATATTTAGGACGGTTGATGAGATTATCAATAAGTTTCATGATAAAATGTGCTATAGTTGGAAGGATGAGTGGGCATGGATGGAAATGAGTTTAGGCCCCCAGTATAATAGATACACTGCTATAGCAGCTTTTGAGCAGAGATGGTTGGAGAAAGAGGGAATTATAACCATGATGATGCCCTTACGGTATTTTCCTGTTAGGTTAGAGGATGGGAGACCATACCCTGCCAGTATTGCACACATCCCTGTTGACATTCCATACATTCCTAGACAGTACCCACCAGGGATCATTGATTGGTTTCCACAGTTTCTAGAGCCTGCTGGGGATGGTATAGAGATACCATTGAACCCTAACCCTGAACCTGAGTTGGATATACCAGAACCACCATCAGAAAACCCACCTCCAGTTGAACCCCACATGGATGGAGCCGATGTTGAAGAGGATCCAGAGGAAGATCCAGAGGAGGACCCAGAAGAAGAGGAACCAGAAGAAGACCCTGAAGAAGAGTAAGAGAATGAGAGTGAGCTCGACATAGATATACATACGGTAGTCATGCAGGTGATCGCAGACACCGTGATAGCTGGAGATGGAGCTGGTGCTACAGCTGAGTCGGATGACGATGATGTGCAGGAGGTGATTGTGATTCCTGAGACTCCAGAGATCGTGTTTATAGACTCTGCATCAGACAGCGAGCCTGAGGATCATTCTGTAGGAGGCTATATGGGTCACGACTCGTTTGATGGAGTAGCTACCACAGACTCAGAGGAGGATTAGCTTAGTTAGATGGCTAACTTGTTTTGGTTATGTAGATTTTTAGTTATGATCCAGTAGCGATTTTGATGGAAACTGATGTGTTTTGACTTTTGATGTATCTTTTTGACTTTTGATGTATTTTGTAGCTTCTGGATCAAGTTAAATGTATGTTGTAATTAAGTTTGATGTAACCTTTTGTCTTGTACAGTTGTAAAGATCGAGTCTGTATTAGATTATGTAAGTAATGATGTAATCGAGTTGTAAATTTGATGTATGTATTTGAAAGATTATCGAGTTGTATCTTTTGTTTTGAAGTTGTAATAGTGATGATGTAAGGTTGAATGAAATATATAATGGAAGTTAGACTACTAAGTATGTTGACTTCAATGATATTGTCCTTACTATTTGATACGAGTACTCATTGCCAGCATTTATTAACATTCTTTAAACAAAAGTAGGGATAACTTATAGATAAGTATGAATGCAGGATTATAAGTTAAATTATTAAGCTATCATGGCTGAAGCTGGAAACGGAAGTAGTCAAGGGGAAACTGAAGGAAATCAAAACCCTCTACCATGAGCACCATCGCCACCAAGGGAATAGAATAGATAAGATTTACCTCCACCTCCTTCACAGGAGAATATGCCTATTGGACAAATATTGCCAGTATGCACACAATGATGAGGCAGCAAGGAATGTTGATTCAACATCTTCTGACTGGTGGTAATGTGGGCAATAGGAGACCTTAAGAAGTTGAACACCGAATGGAGCGACCTCAAGAGGTAAATAAACTTCCTGAATTTATAAAAGCCAACTGTTATTTTGAAGGGGAGATGGGTAGGCCAGATCTAGCTGATGATTGGCTAGCCCAAATTGAACGAAGTTTTGAGGCTTTCAGAGTCCCGGAATCTCAAAAGTTGTCTTATGGTATATTCATGTTAAAGTTAGCTGCAAGAGTATGGTGGGACTCAAGAGCAAGGCAACTTAGAAATAACATTGATTGGCAACAATTTAAGGAGGAATTCAGGAAGGAGTATTTTCCTCATAGTGTTTAAAATAGAATGGCGTGAGATCTGTTTGAACTGAAGAAGGGAGGCATAAGTGTAACCCAGTATGAGACTGAGTTCAATAGATTGTTATAATATGTGCCTGGTTCATACCGGGATAATGTTGAGTTGAAGAAAGATTTATTCCTTACTGGATTTGACCCCATAATGTGTTGCAAGCTGTGAGATTACAGTTTTACCACTTATAATGAAGTGGTAAATAAGGCAAGACAATTAGAAGATAATCGTGTGAGAATGCAAGCAATGTAGAGTCAAAAGATCAATAGAGGATATTGACCAGGACCATCATTTAAGAGATCATATCCTGGTGCCTCTAGTAGCAATTCTGGACTGAAGAGAAGGAGACCAGTAACCCTGGCTAGTAACCCAGCGCAGTCAATACCGAGTGTGAGTTTTTATGACAAGGATGGAAATGTCAAATGCTGGAAGTGTAGTGCAAATAATTTTCCGAGGAATTGTACTTAGCTTAAGGGGAAATGTTTTATATGTGGAGATCCGAACCATGTGCTGAAGGCATGCCCTAAGATGAAATTGGTAAAGTGTAATAAGTGTGGTAGAAAGGGCCATTTCTCCAGATACTGTCCACAGTTTGTACAACGAGCTAAGCGAATAGAAGGTTTTGATAACACCACTGCACCTGCTCATATCTTTGCTCTGGAGGATATGGAAATTGAGGAGAATGAGGATTTCTCGGATTTTATGGAGGAGTACTACCATGATGATGTCGAGGAGATCATGGGAGTTGAAGAGGAAAATGATGAAGGACTTGTAACTGGTACGTGCTCAGACTATCTATTGTAATATTAACTCTAAGTGTGAATTGAATTGAAATATTTGCATTTTAGGATTTATGAATGCTAGTGTAGTTAGTAACCATAGTATTAGTACATTCCAGGACATGTGTTGATAAATGGACAACTTGCTTTTGTGCTGTTTAATATTGGTGCATCACATTCCTTTGCAAGTCAGAAATTTGTACATGAACAAGAAATTAGTGTGGTTACTGTTAATGTAACTTATAAAGTTAGAACTCCGACTGGGGAGAAAGTAACAACTCGAGAGGTAGTAGCAGATGGTAGAATAAAAATCTAAGAGAAGGAGTATCCTATAAGTCTTGTGATATTACCTTTACAGGGTTACGATGTAATAGTGGGAATAGATTGGTTGTCTAAGAATAAAGCCATTATGGAGTGTAGGAATAAAATTGTCAATCTTAATGATGGAGAAACGATATTTCAAGGAAAAGCCGGTGGAAGTAGGTTAAATTTATCAGTAATGGAGATATGTGATGAACAATCTGAGACAAGGGTAAAGGAGGATGATTGGAAATTTTGTTGGGTGTTGGCTATGGATGCAAAGAAGGAAATACCCAAGGTAGCAGACATACAGGTAGTGAATGAGTTCCCAGATGTATTTCCGAAGGATTTACTAGGGTTAGCTCCACCCCGAGAGTTGGATTTCACTGTAGAATTAGTTCCTGGAACTGAACCTATTTCGAAAGCCCCATATCGGATGTCACCCATAGAACTTCAGGAACTAAAGAAGCAACTTCAAGAGCTATTGGATAAGAAGTTTATTCGACCAAGTGTTTCACCATGGGGAGCACCGGTATTGTTTGTGAAAAAGAAGAATGGTACTATGAGATTGTGTATAGACTATCGAGAGTTAAATAAGGTTACCATTAAGAATAGGTATCTGTTACCTCGCATTGATGATTTGTTTGACCAGCTCCAAGATGCAACTGTGTTTTCTAGAATAGATTTGAAATCAGGATATCATCAGTTACGAGTTAAGCCGGAAGATGTGCATAAGACTGCATTTAGAACTCGATATGGTCATTATGAATTTTTGGTGATGCCATTTGGCTTAACAAATGCTTCGGCTGTATTCATGGACTTGATGAATCGTATATATCAACCATATTTGGATAAGTTTGTTGTGGTGTTTATTGATGATATCTGGATTTACTCAAAAACCAAGAAGGAGCATGCGGAGCATTTACGATTGGCATTGCAGAAGTTGAGAGAGAATCAATTGTATGCCAAGTTAAGTAAATGTGATTTTTGGTTGGATAGGATTGCTTTTCTAGGACATATTATATCTGGTGAAGGAATCTCTGTAGACCCCGATAAAGTGAAAGCAGTAATGGACTGGAAGCAACCAACCACAGTGACTGAAATAAGGAGTTTTTTGGGTATGGCTGGATACTATCGACGGTTCATAAAGGATTTTTCCAAAATTGCCAAACCGTTGACTCGATTAACCCAAAAGGATGTAAAGTTCGAATGGAGTGAAGATTGTGAAATGAGTTTTCAAGAGTTAAAGAAAATACTGGTTACAGCACCAGTATTAACATTGCCTGATCCGGATAAACCTTATAATGTGTACAGTGATGCTTCACGGAATAGTTGTGTATTGATGCAGGATAGAAAAGTTGTTGCATATGCATCAAGACAATTGAGGCCACATGAGAGGAATTACCCGACTCATGATTTAGAGTTAGCAGCTGTGGTGTTTGCCTTGAAGATTTGGAGACATTATCTTTATGGGCAACGGTGTGAGATGTATACTGATCATAAGAGTTTGAAATATTTCTTTACTTAGAAAGAGTTGAATTTAAGGCAAAGAAGGTGGTTAGAACTGATTAAGGATTATGATCTGAATATAAATTACCACCCTGGAAAGGCCAATTTGGTGGCAGATGCATTAAGTCGAAAGAATTATGAACAGGTTGCCTTACAGTTAACACCTCAACGTAAATTGATACATGAATTTGAAAGGATGCAAATTGAGTTTGATTGGTGTGAACCCAATAGCCAGTTAATGAACTGGGAATTGCAACCTACTCTATTAGAGAGAATAAAACAAAAGCAAGAGGAAGATAAGGGTCTGATGGAGATAAAAGAGAAATTAAGTAGCGGACAGGACCCTGACTTTAAGGTGGATGATAAAGGTCTAATAAAGTTTAGAGGAAGAATATGTGTACCACAAGATGCAGACTTAAAGAAGCAAATTTTGGATGAAGCACACATTACAGGTTATACTGTGTACCCGGGAGGAAATAAAATGTACCAGGATCTAAAACTCATGTATTGGTGGAATGGGATGAAGAGAGAAGTGGCACAGTATGTATCAGAATGCCTTACATGCCAACAAGTCAAAGCAGAACACCAAAGACCGGGTGGATTATTGCAACCTTTAGAAATACCGCGATGGAAATGGGATCATATTACCATGGATTTTGTAGTAGCCTTACTAAGGACTCAAGTTGGATACGATTCCATTTGGGTAGTCGTGGATAGATTAACGAAGAGTGCACATTTCTTACCTTATCGGACGGGTGATTCAATGGAAAAGATGGCTAGACTATATGTCCGAGAAATAATAAAGCTACATGGTGTTCCTGAGAGTATTATTTCTAACCGAGATAGTCGGTTTGTATCCAAATTCTGGGAAAGCTTACATAGAGCTTTGGGTACAAAGTTGCAGTTTGGTACAGCCTATCACCCACAAACAGACGGGCAGTCTGAGCGAACGATTCAAACTTTAGAAGATATGCTACGAGCTTGTGTGTTGGATTTTGGAGGTGATTGGGATAAATATTTACCGTTGATAGAATTTGCCTACAATAATAGTTATCATGCAACGATACAGATGGCGCCGTATGAAGCATTATATGGGAGGAAGTGCAGATCGCCATTGTATTGGGATCACGAAGAGTATGCCATGATTGGACCAGACATGATCAATCAAACGAGTGAGAAGATTAAGATTGTGCGACAACGGATGAAGGAAGCTCATGACCATTATAAAAGTTGGGCTGATTTGAAGAGAAGACCATTGGAATTTGAAATGGGTGATCATGTTTACCTTAAAATAAGCTCATTCAAAGGACTCCGACAGTTTGATTCAAGGGGAAAACTGAGCCCACGATACATTGGTCCATTTGAAGTGTTGGAGAAAGTTGGTAATGTATCGTACCGAGTGGCTTTACCTCTAAGTCTATCAGGCTATCATAATGTATTCCACGTATCCATGTTGAGAAGATTCATTAAGAACCCGAATGCAATAGTGGAAATAGAGCCAGTGGAGTTAACGAGAAATTTTCAACTGGTGAGACAACCCATAAAGATATTGGATAGTCGGGTTCAGAAGTTAAGGAACAGAGATATGGAGTACGTGAAAATTCAATGGAATGAAGGTCCAGACTTGGAGATGACTTGGGAACCAAAAGCTGCAATGATGGAGCAGTATCCATGGCTTTTCTAATTTCCAGGTTAGTAAAAGTATACAAATTATTGTATTTAGTTATTTAAGTGTAAATTAGATGTACAGAAGTTTTGAGGACAAAACTTTTTTGAAGGGGGGTGGAATTGTAAGCCTTAAAGCCAAGCCAAGTAACCGTAGGTTTGAGCTTAAAACCCAAGGTTTAGGACGATCGGCTAAGGAATTCGATCAAACCCAAATTATAAACTATTTAGCAAAATACCAGTAAAAATGACCCTGTAAACTTAAATTTAAGAAAATAAGAAGTAAAATAGGAGACTATAAAATTTTCAAATTTTAAGCATAATAATTGCTAATTACCGAAAAGGCGAAAAGTGTAATATAATAACTAATAAATTATTAGAGATAGATTATATGTATACTAAAAATTTTAAAATGACCAAAATAATATTTAGGAATGTTCACGTGTACCCCACATGTATTTACGTGTAGATAAAAATACGCGTAATTACTAAAATTGGCCGAAAACTAAGCAAATATTAAAGAAAAATACAAAATAATTATACAAAAATCAGAAAGAAATCAGAAGAGGATAAGCTGCAACAAGATCAGGTCATGACAGAAAAAGAAAAAAATTAACCAATAGAAATTGGACAAACAAAAAGCCAAAAATCAACGAATTGCGGCAAAATCCCATCAAATTAATGCACATTAATTTCTATAATTGTCTATAAATAAGGAAAAAATTTCCAGAAGTCATTTGGCCAGTTTGAGATCTGAGAAAAATCGAAACACTGAAAAAATCGAGAGAAAATCTAGAAAAAAAAAAAAGGAAAACTGTGTAGATTAGGCAAGTGAACTAAAACCACCACCCACTACCACCTAGGATCGAACCACCACCACCACCACCACCCTACACTAGAACCAGCGTCTGGATCGGCCGACAGCCTTGGACCGGGTTTGGACGGCCAGAAAGCTTCGAACCGGTTAGTCATTTATTCGCCCCGATTTTTGTATAATTTTGTAAAATTAGTTATTTTGCCCAGAAAATTATGAAACTTGTTATTCTAAGGTTTTATTGTATGTAGATTTAGGGAAAAATATTGATTTAGTTTAATTATGTCTGGAAATATAGGGTCCTTAACAAATTATTCAAAACCGAGCATGATTAAACCAGAAAATAAATAGGCTTAGGGATGTAGTTTGGGGCTCAAAATTTTTCTGTAGGATGCTCATATGATGTAGAACAGTGCTATGAAGCCATTTTTTTAAAATTAATTTTTGAAATTTTTAAGTTAATTTTTAGCCCTAAAATGATGGTTTAATTGGGTGATTTAGGATTAATTAGGTGATTAGGATGTTAATTACTGATTTGGATCTTAATAAGATGTTTAGGGAAGTTAATCTCTGCAGTGGAACCCTAATCTTAGCCTTTAGATACTAAGTATGGTTAATTAGGGAAATTAGGTAAAGAATATAAGAAATTAAGAATATGTAAAAGTGTAAATTAATAAATCTAAAAAAATAAGGTTATTTAGATAATATTATAATTGAAATCAGAAAAATAATAAATCTGAAATAATATTTAATTTTAAGTAAATATCTCAAAATGTAAGATTTTTTCACATCGGGAATAAATCCGATACCTCAATTAGGATTATCGTGTACCGAATAGTTTAAAATACCAAAATTACGACCCAATAGGATATTTGAATACCCGAGCATAATGTGATTAATGTCACATTGGGATTCGAGCTTAATTACGACTTAGGAATTAAAACTAGAATCTAGTTTAGGAGTCGAACCCCGAAATAGAATACAACGAATTATTAATACGTTATAGGTATACAGGAGGAAAATAAATTACATTATGAATTAGAAAAAGAATTCATAAAATATAAGTACTAAAAGGACCTATTTGTATTATAGGACACCCGGAAACAAATCAGCTCGCGATTAAAGGATCGAGCGATCGAGCAAATTCAAGTAAGTTGAGTTATTGCTTATGGTAATAGAGTACTAATTTTGTAGTACTCGGAGACTTAGGCTTGTATATGATTGTGAATGTAAATAGTTTGCGCATGTGCTTGATGTATCTGAATTCGTGTTGGAATTTGTACTGTGAATGATTTTGTAACTGATTGAATTGATATGAACTTGTCTGAACACCTTAACCGGAATTTAATCTTAGTCGGCCCCAATAACCGAAAATGTCATGCATTGCAACCCGTTAGGGGATCATAGGACTCTCCAACCAAATACCGACCCCTTCGAAAGGGATACCGCAGGATTGCAAAATGGTCCCTTCTTCATCCTTAGTCGAACTAAGTGACAGGAGAGGAGGTAGCGGCGCGAGTGAAGTCAATGGTTCGAAGGTAATGGTTCGAAGGTAATCGCGGGAGGAGCGAGGTCTCCATTGCACAAGTCTGGGTTTGGTTGTGAGTTGCTGCATAACATGGAACTCCTCAACCCGGATTGAAGCGAGTGAAATTTCTCTGATTTCACAACGGACCGGACTACGTTGTGCGATGACACTTGATTGTTGCATTACATGAAAATAATTGTTTGATAACCCTGTTTGTGCTTGTATGTATTCATGAGTCTCCAATTCAACTTACTGAGCTGTAGTTGCTCATACCCTTATAGATCCTTTTGCAGGTTTTGATTTGTGATCACTACAAGTATTATGCTGCCCTACAATTACCCATAAGTTAGTCCTTTTTGAAGCCAGGGGTGTGAGGATCAAGTTACTTGGTATAATGTGTAACTAGACTGACCTTGTAGTTAAGTGTTAAAGACTGATAGTTATTCTGTAAATTAGTAAACTGTGGTGATTATGTAAAACTTCCTGGGAAGCTCTGTGGACTTATTTATAATTATCTATGTTTCATAGAAATTTGTGATATTTATCATAATTGTAGTATAATTATTAATCGAACTGTTTACTTTAAAGTGAGGAGTCGTCGACACCTTGTGTAGATTATCTCTATGGTAGGCACTGTAAGGCCAGTTACTATCATAGAATGGTTTACACGGCGAGACTGTTGCGACTCTGCGACTTCGGGGCGTGACAGTCGAGTCATCTAATATTGATTGTTACTTTACAGTTTCCTTATCACTTTTTTGATTTGAGCATCAGAATGTCCATGCTAGAACATTTTAGCGTGTTTTTGGAAGTTACATCAGCTTTAGGCCAAAGATTGGAGGTCAGACACTTGAATATCAAAGCTACGAGCCTAATCCCAAACTTCGATAGAATCTACAATCAACAAAATCTTTTGATTTAATTATATAGAAAAATTAAGATTATTCAAATATGTTAAAAAGTGATTATAACCCTTTTCCATGTAATACAAAACCATGGCACTTTATCTTTTAAGTAAAAAAGTTAGCCCTTTGTTTGTAATTTTTACTTCTTAGTTCTTACTAATCCCCTTCCTCTTTAACATGATTATAGTCGTACCCATCACTTTGCTTTTCTTTCTCCTTATACCACCTTCGATGCCATCACATACTCGTCAATCTCCAACATCGAAGTAGTCAATTGTGTTGACCTCAACATCCCCAAACTCGCTCAACAAGAAACGTATAACATGGTTAAATAATTGACATAAGTCATAGGATTATAAGGACATGCTTAGATGGGAATCAAAAGATGGAACTAATGACTTCATTTGGCTTGCAGCAAGTATGGAAAATGGGTCCCTTGCCAATGGCTTAAAGATGTAGATTGGTCTTCATAAGCATACTCATGTAGATGCTCTTGCACATTTTATGATCATTTCTTTGATGTTGGATACAATGTTGATATGCTTGACTTGGGAGTTCTTAATGGTAAGGTCGAAGTAAAGTTTGATTATGCTCTTGTTGTCATGAAATAGTTGTGCAAAAGGCATCAAGGACGTGATATCTATTTAAAAGATTCTTTGACAATTAGAGGATCTAAGGTAATCAATTTGAATCCCTATCTTTTCCTTAAACCTCAACCCTAAAATCTTAAGATTTAATCTATTGTAGATTTAAAGAGGAGTTTTCATTGAAATTTAGGGTGCCTTAGAAATTGTGTAAGGTCAACTTAAATAGCAAACCTAAGTAAATAACGTTGAGGTTTATGGCTAATCAGCTTTATTTTATAATCAACTAAACCCTTATGAAGAGTCACACTTGACTGGTCCTAGGCTATGGTTGATTAGCCTTTGATGTTGACCTAAGTGGTCAACTAATCTTCTTAATACTAGTGGTCAATTGACTTTTGAGCCTTAATCATAGTTTAAAGTGGAAAGCCTAATCTTTAAGCTAAAGAATTGTGATTCTTGAAAAATATCAAGTTTTGATCCTTATTACATATCGAATTTTATGTATTGATTATCATCATACTTCTGTTGAGTTTTAAGTCGGTTTCCAAGTACCTTGTTACTATCGTGTGTTATATGCACATGAATGAACTAGACTAACAAATATTTAGCTTATAAAATACATGTGATATTATGTGTATCTACTTAGACCTGTAGGTGGCAATTATGAATAGAAGTATAGTGGTCCTATATGTCTTAAATGAAGTGGTTAGACAAGGTGATAAGGTTGTTGTGGTTACTTGATGGGTTGTCGATATGAGGAAGTTATGATTGATATGATCAATAAGTTGAGGAAGTCACAATAGTGGTCTAATCAATAGAGCAAATGCGGATTAGAACGATATAAATAAACCTAACAAAATCAATATGAGATGGTTATTGTTTTGGCAAATAATAGCAAAAGTAGTCCTACAAAGTTTGTGGATACGTGCTTTATAGTTGATGGGCTTATGAGCTTATTTATTTTCTCATAAGTATAGCTATGCATTTGGCATAAAGTCGAACCTTAGTCATTTTAAACTTAAGTTGTTAAGGATGTATTGTGCATTTGGAAAAATTTTAATTTGATAATTAGTTTGTGGCATTCAGCAAAATTATAGACCTATCTATAAGCGTAGCATATGTAAGCCCTAAAGTTAAGCCAAGTGACCGTAGGATTGAACTTAGAACTCAAAGTTAAGGGCGATCGATTAAAGGATCCGATCAAACTCAAATTATAAACTATTGAGAGAAATATTAGTAAAAATAACCTCGTAAACTTGAATTTAAGAAAATAAATAATAAAATAGGAGATTATAAAATTTTCAAATTTTAAGCATAATAATTGCTAATTACCAAAAAGGCGAAAAATGTAATCTAATAATTAATAAATTATTAGAAATAGATTATATGTATACTAAAAATTTTGGAATGAACTAAATAATAATTAGGAATGTTCACATGTACCCCACATGTATTTACGTGTAGATAAAAATACGTGAAATTACTTAAATTGGCCAAAAACTAAGTAAATAATTAAATAAAATTATAAATTAATTATGGAAAAATAAAAAAAAATCAGAAGAGGATAGAATGATCCAAATCTGGTCGTAGCAGGTTAGGATCTGCAAAATAAAAATCAACCAATTAGAATTAGGCAACACAAAAGCTAAAAATAAAGGAAATTGGGCAAAGTCATGTCTAATTAATGCATATTAATTACCAAAATAGTCTATAAATAGGGGAAAAATTTCCAGAACTCATTTGGGCAGTGAGGAATCAGAGAAAAATTGAGAGACTCAAAAATTTAAGAGAAAATCCAGAAAATAAAAAAAGGAAAAGAAAACTGTGCAGATTGGGCAAGTGAGCCAAACCCACACCTCACCACCACTTGAGACCGAGCTACCACCATCACCCTACTCTAGACCCACCGTCTGGGCCAGCTGACAACCTTGGACCGGGTTTGGACGGCCAGAAAGCATCGAACCGGGTGAGTCCCATAATTGTCCTGATTTTGTATAATTTAGTAAAATTAGTTATTTTGCCCAGAAAATTATGAAACTTGTTATTCTGAGGTTTTATTATATGTAGATTTAGGAGAAAATAGTGATTTAGTTTAATCACGTTTGAAAATATAGGGTTCTTAACAAATTGAACAAAACTGAGCATGATTAGAACTAAAAATAAATAGGCTTAAGAATGTAGTTTGGAGCTTAATTTTTTTTTGTAGGATGCTCATGTGATATAGAATAGTTCTATGAAGCCATTTTTTTAAAATTAATTTTTGAAAATTTTAAGTTAATTTTTATCCCTAAAATGATGGAAAAATTGGGTAATTTTGGGTTAATTAGGTGATTAAGATACTAATTACTGATTTAGTTAGTAATTAGATGTTTAGGGATACTAATCTCTGATGTGGAAACCTAATCCTAGCCTTTAGAGTATTAAGTATGGTTAAATTAGGAAATTAGGTAGTTAATATAAGAAATTAGTAATATGTGAAATTGAAAATTAATAAATCTAAAAAATTAGGGTTATTTAGATAATATTATAATAGAAATCAGAAAAATAATAAATATGAAATAACATTTAATTTTAAGTAAATGTCTCAAAATATAAGATTTTCTCACATCGGGAATAAATCCGATACCTTAATTAGGGTTAGTGTGTACCAAATAGTTTAAAATACTAAATTAAGACCCAATAGGATATTTGAATACTCGAGCTTAATGTGATTAATGTCACATTAGGATTCGAGCATATTTAAGACTTAGGAATTAAAATTAAAAGCTAATTTAGGATTCGAACCCCGAAATAGAGTACAATGAATCATTAGTACGTTATAGGTATATATGGAAAAATGAGTTAAATTATAACTTAGAATATGAATCCTTAAAGTATAAATACTAAAAAGACCTATTTGTATTATAGGACACCTAGAGACGAATCGGCTTGCAATTAAGGGATCGAGCGATTGAGAAAATTCCAAGTAAGTTGGATTATTACTTATTGTAATAGGGTACTATTTGTGTGGTACTTGAGGACTTAGGATTGTATATGGTTGTGATTGTAAGTAGTTTACGCATGTGTTTGACGTATCTAAATTCATACTGGATTTGTAATGTGAGTGATTTTGTGATTGATTGAATTGGTGTGAAATTGTTTGAACACCTTAAATGAAATTTAATCTTACTCGACTCTAAGAACCAAAAATGTCATGCATTGTAACCCGTTAGGGGATCATAGGATTCTCCAACCAAATACTGACCCCTTTGAAAGGGATAGCGTAGGATAATACAAGATTGCAAAATGGTCCCTTCTTCATCCTTAGTCGAACTGAGTGACAGGAGAGGAGGTTGCGGCGAGGGTGAAGTCAATGGTTCGAAGGTAGTTGCAGGAGAAGCTAGGTCTCCATTGCACAAACTTGAGTTTAGTTGTGAGCTGCTGCATAACATGGAACTCCTCAACCCGGATTAAAGTGGGCAAAATTTCTCTGATTTCACAACGGACCAGACTACATTGTGCGATGACACTTGATTGTTGCATCGCATGAAAATAATTGATTGATAATTTTGTTTGTGCTTGTATGCATTCATGAGTCTCCAATTCAACTTACTGAGCTGTATTTGCTCATACCCTTATAGATCCTCTTGCAGGTTCTGATCTCTGAGCAATTCAAGTAGAATGCGGTCTTACAACTACCCAGAGATTAGTCCTTTTGAAGCTAGGGGTGTGAGGATCAAACTACTTAATAATGATGTGTAGCTAGAGTATCCCTATAGTTAAGGATGAAAGACTAATAGTTATTATGTAATTTAGTGAACTGTTGTGTTTATGTAAAACTTCTTGGGAAGCTTTGTGGACTTACATATAATTATACATGTTTATTAGAAATTTGTAATATTTATCATAATTGTAGTATAAATGTTAATCGGACTGTTTACTTCAAAGCGAGAAGTCGTCGATGCCTTATGTAGATTATATCTATGGTAGGCACTGTGAGGCCAGTTACTATCATAAAATGGTTTATACGGCGGGACTATTGCGACTCTGTGACTTCGGGACGTAATAGCATATATGTGTGGTTACATAATAATTATGTACTAGTTTTCACTAACTCACTCTATAGTTGTTCTATGATTTAAGATGATGATGACATATCCTTTAATTTGTATGATGAGTATGGATATTATTTGCATCTTAGAAATTGGTGTAGTAATAGTCATAGATTTGATAATTAGATTCATTGATGGATTATGCAGATTTTGGTTTTGTTTTGAAGAGATTTGTTAATTTGCTCTATCAATGAACTATAGATTCATGTTTTATCTAGATTATGTAATTCCATTAAATAATTATAGGAAGTTTTGGAAACTTAATAAAATTTTGATTGTTAATAGAGGTTCTAAGCTTTTATACCAAACCACATCAATTGGTCAAACCGATCTAATTGAGAACTGGTCACCAACATGGTTTGATTCTTCTTAAAGATTAGATGAACTAAGACCCAATTGCACATAGGTAAATTGGGCATTGAATAGCTAAATTGGTCAATGTAGAAGATTAGGCCGATATTTAAATAAAATTTTGGATTGAAAAAATTAAATACCCATAGGCCTAATTTCTAAAATTGTGCAGTAATTTAGTGTATGGAACAACTTTCAGGCTAATGACATTAGAATGGGCAAGGTAAATTGTATTTATAGGCAATCATTCAAGGATTGTATTCTCATTGGAGGAATAAAGTACTACTCTACATAATCACTTATGCTTGATAATTTAAATTTCTCCGACCCATATTGTATTTTTTTTACCACATTTTTCATGACTATACGATTATAAATAGCTAAACTCATTAGGAATGCACATACTTGATTCATTAGAAAATGAAACTATAAGTATTATGTGATTATATTTTAAACAAGTATTGACCAGCTAACTTATTTATTTATTTATTTTTCCTGATTGGTCAATGAGGTTTTGTTCATATCAAAATTTAAAACATACAAAATTTCACTTATTCTCAATTCTCTAGCTAGTCTACTTATAGATTTTAGTTTGGACATATTTCATAATTCATCTCCACAAAAAGAATGAATATTTAATAGTTTCATCTCCTGTATTAATTCAACTTATACAATTATTGATAGTTCTTTCACTTTTATTATATATTTTCATTAGAGTTGATTGTTATTGTTTGTAATTAAAAAACGACTTATATTTTTACATACTTAAATATGAACTACATTGTTATTTTTATCAATCCTAGTTCGATCTCGAGTTAACCTTGCTTTGACCTCCTTACCCTTGACCTTTTGACTTGTCCAGGCTAATCCTCTAATTTAAGTTTGACAACATTACATCATATGGCAATATGAGCATGTGATGGAACCATTTCATCCTACACACAAGTGTGATGTATAAGCTCATGTAGTGAATACTAACATGGATGTTTGGTTGACTTTATAGGATTAGAATTAGTAACTATTCTTTCATTGAAAAGTTATCAATGCCTTTTGTTTATAAAATAATTTTTGCAAAATTTTTATTGCTGCCAATTCTGGAATTGTAATTGCTTTTTGGCACCAAAGGGATAACTATTCCTTTTTGGACTAAAGAAATAATTGCTGTTGTTTTTTTTTTTTCCTTACTTATACACTTTATCTGTCAGAGTTTAATCCAAACAATCAAACTAGGATATATTGATATTTTTATTTCTATATATATTAAGTCAACGATCTTTTATTCAACTCTACATTTTTAATATATAGTTTTATTTTTTTCCATCTCTACAATATTATCTTTCTATAATATTTACACTATGTATTGATAAGTTTTTTAAAATATCTTCTACTATATGTATATATCTCTCTCCATAAGCCAATAACCTTTTATTCAACTCCACACTTTTAACATATAGTTTTATTTTTTGCTTTCTCTAACATTATCTTTCTATAATATTTACACTATGTATTGACAAGTTTTCAAAAATATCTTCCACTACAAGTATATATGTCTCGCCATGCTATAACTTTTAAATCTATTATTTATACACTATTTATATATCTCTACATTATCTCCATCATGCATTATTAAGCTTCATCTTTTTTTTTATTAATCTATTATCTATTATAATAACTATTAAATTACTAATTATTATTTGTTTCCTCATTATATTATACTATATCTTCTATTATTACTAAACCACTAATTACTATTCATCTCCAAATTACACTTTAACCATTATCTCATATTGTAATTCACTTACTGTAATCGATTCTCATATTTACTTTTGATTGTATGAGTGTATGTATTTGGTGAATAGTAGCTACATTTTTTCTTTATTCTTATATTGTTTATTTAGATTCTTGGTCACATATGTGCATGTTTTAAATTTATGATACTTATTGATGGATATGTATTTATTTGATTTTATGTAAAATTAGACATATTTATTAAATTACTTTGTTTGATAATTTCCCATATTCATATTTTCTTCAGTATCTTTCTAAATAATTATAAATTTATTCAACAAAAGCACATAAAATATGATTAGCATTATTAAGCATTGTATTTATAATGTATTGTTATATTTGCACTTTTTTATCCTATTTTCCTTACATTTTTTAATTTACCTTATCGAGCTTGATTTTTCGGTTTTCTATTTATTTAAAAATTAATTTCCCATTTCCTTCTTAATATTAAACCCTAACCCATTTAATATTAATCATCAACTAAAGAAATTGAGAAATTCCGGTTTTTTATTGAAAATAATTTTTGGAGTTTCCACCTGACCGAAGTCAGGAAAAGAAAAAGAAACCGTAACCAATTGGGTGGATTAATTACGATTTGGCTACCGGTTTTTTATTTCAATTTGAATGAAAAACCAAAGTATTCCAAGTTCGGGGGCTAACCTATTAAACCATAACGGGTACCACTATCTATTTACTGGAATTAAGATTATTCTTCTAATTATAATATTTAAAAAAATAAATAAACAAAAAATTTAAAGAAAAAGAACCTAAGTTTCTATAGATTTTATTATCGCCCCAAAAGTGCCTATGTACCTGCTAGCCGGGATCAGGCGATCGTAGTTCTATAAAAAAATCTTTAATGTGTTGATTTATTTTAATTTTAAAAACTACCCGAGTTTACGTTTTTAATTTATTCGGTTAATTTAAAAAAATCTAAAGGAGTCTTAACTCTTGAATGTTATTGTTTTATAAAAAAAAAATTCGCTAAAAGTCTTAAAATTTAAAAAGGATTTTTTATTAACTTTTATTTATAAAAAAAAAAAAAACTTTCTATATGACAAATCCTTAAACAAGATCAAATCTTAACAAAAATAACCAATCCTATCAACTCCTAAACTAACATAAAATATACATTCACTTAAATCAATACTTAATTTATCTAATCAAGAAAACTAATGTTAAAAGAAGAATACTTAAATTAATATATACATATACATATATTATTATTATTAAACAATTATCTATATATCAAAGACTAAGAATAAAAGCTCCTAAAACTAGTATGTTCATATTCGTATATATTATATTCAATAACTAAAGATCTAAATAAGAACAATAATATAATAAATAAACAATTTCGAAACTGGAAAGAAACGGACCTGAATTTCTTGATTACGTGGTGAAGGACGATGGCCGGCGTATAATGGAGTTGCTGTTGTGTGTGGCTACTGGCGTTGGATTATTGTCTGAGTTTGCTTCACTGTTGTCCGCCTTGCTGTTGTCCTGTTTGCTGCTGTCAGCCTTGCTGCTGTCCTGTTCGCTGTTGTCGTGCTACAGTAGGCTGTTGTTGGGAGAGAACTTGATCAGCGTGTGTGTGTGCTGTCGGCGTGGTGTGAAGGTTAGTGTTGACGATCTATGCATGGTCTACAGCGCGTGTGTATGGAGTTTCTGTTTTGTTGTCGTTAGAAAGCGAATTGTTGACTGGTTGTGTTTGGAGTTTCTGTTTTGCTGCTGTGAACGGATAGGTGGTCAGTTGGGGGTTAGCTTTTTTTAGTCGGTGGATGTGTGTTTTTGTTACTGAAGAATTCTGCTGTGTGAAAGTGGATTCTTTTTATATCTATTGTATTTGATTCGATAACAATCAAACTAGATCCAAATTAATTTAAATCTAATTTAATAAGATCAAACTAAATTCAAATGATTTAATCATATATGAATCTCGTTTTTATTTCGCTTTTGCAAAGATAGAAAAATAAATATATAAGTGCCTAACGAAACTCGAACCCAAGACCTTAAACTAAGTCCATTCCAATACTTCAATACTTATCAATTAGGCCGTTGGTCTATGCTTTGACATTTAGTTCAATTAAATTGTACTTAAACACCCGTTTCCCTAAAATAAAATTTTTTAACTAAGCTAAAACTAAAACTATTTTCTCTAAAATAATTTACTTCCTAAAAATCTACAAAACTCTTTATAATAATTTTTTTTTCTTTTCTTATTTTTTTGGTATTTTCATCATTTTTTAAATTTTTATTATTTTTATTAATTTTTTTATTTTTATTTTTAAATTAGGACCCTTTTTATAAAAATAAAAATTAGGACTACAGAGGGGCAAAAATTAGGTGTCTACATACCTAAACATTATTCTATTTCATATATCATTAGTCAGGTATATAGTTGGATAGAGTAATTATCTTATGTTTTTACAATATTTTGCACTATAATTAATTTTTGTATATGCATAGTAAATGCATCAATAGTTAGTATATTTACAATATATTATTTTAAGTGCAAATTAACAAAATAATAGGTTATTGAGCTAGTAGGAAATTAATGTAAACAAAATAATCATGTAACATGATGTAGTTGACGACAAATAATCAATGTAATGTTCATTTTTGTTGTCCATTAATATGTGAAGAAGGAAAAGTAATTAACTTAAAGTGAAGAAATAAGATCGTTATAGGCAAGAAATCATGGAAAGTCAAATATATGCTCTACATATTTAACAACCTGCTTTAGACTTTAGTTTTACAAAAAATTATAATTTCATGTAATAATGCTATGCTTTTATGAAAATGAGAAATAAAATTGTTTTCTTCTTAAGTAGTCATCAGTAAAATCAAGTAGATAAATGGGGGAAAAAAAAAAGAGTCATATGTAATAATAGGTACCAATATATTATTATTTCTTGTATAAGTTACATCCAAAAGTAAGTATAACCAACTTCATCTACCTTCTTTGTAAATACCAATCGATAGTTGCTTATGCTACAACTAAGAAATAAGTCCGTTACAATTTAATTTGTTCACTTCTTGCCATTAGTTTCAAATTTTCCTCCTTCCCTCCATCAACATGATCACACTCATCACATTCCTGTTTCGCTTCTCTTTTGTCTTCCTCACCATTATGACAACTATTGCTGTATATCCATCGATCCTAGGAATCAAAACCATTAATTGTTTGGATGTCAATATCCCCAAACTTATTTAGCGAGAAATATACGATGATGGTTGAATTATCGATATAAGTCATAGGATGATAGTGGACATGCCTAAATGAGAATCAAAAGATGGGATTGTTAAGTTTGTTTGGCTTATAGGGAGCACTAAAAATGGTTGTTTTGCTAATGTGTTAGAGATGAAGATGGCTGTTCATATGGGTACTCATGTGGATGCCTTGAGCCACTTTTATGATCATTACTTTAATGTTGGTTATGATGTTGATTTGCTTGACTTGTGACCTTAAAGAAGTTGCCTCCTTTCAGTTATAAGTGCTCACATCTCTTGTATATTAATAGCCAACTCCATGTGCTCAAAAGCATCTACAATAAATGAAAAAACAAACAAACTATATTAATACACGTGATGATCTATATTCGATAGTGATAGTGTAACATCGTTCACACATCTCACCAATGTCTTACGTGATAGTGATCAAATTTGTTGCATTTTTAAATTACTCAACCATGTTGCATTCAAGAGCTTTGGAAACTATATATATAAGTATCCTAATCACCATATACACTTCCTAACTCTCTCATTCTTACCATCCCATATCTTTCTTTTTATCACTAAGCACCCTAATGTATCAACAATAAAATGGGGAAGAATGAAAACCTTCATATTAAGTATTTCCTTAATAGGATTCATAAAATATTGAGCTATTATGCTAAAATTGAATAGTAAGTCATTGTGACTAATTATGGATTAAGATATGTATGTGGGCCTTTAACTATAGTAGTCATAATTTAGTATACATGTATTTTTGGCATGCATGAAGTTGCTATCTAAATTCTTTCCCCTTTTTTGTACAAATAATTGACTACAACTCTTATCAAACTCCTGAATGTAGAAGTCGGTGTTGATGCTTAATGTAATGTATCTTAAATCAAATTTTCTTTCTTTGCAAATTGCATCCCTTTCTTCAACTTATCACCAAAACACAATTTTTTTGGACCTATGTGCTTATTTTCCTCACAAGATATATAACTATCACTACCAAATATTAGATAGACATGTCAATTAGCTTAAGTATGAGATAATTGGGCATGTTTATGCCTCTAGGTGTATTATATAGTAAAAATGGTGGTAATTGATCCATTGATATGTTGATTGCAAAATTATTGGAAGCAACACCAAGTAGATCCTCTTCATCTATTAATTCTTCATCCATATCAATAAGAAGATTATGCAAGATCAGGCTAATGTTCTGGTTAAGATCATCTCCAAAACTAGTTGAATTAATTTCACAATTGTCATTTTTCTTTTCAAATTAATATTGTCAATGCTTCCACAAATTGTGGAACTTGGGAGGATGAATATTTGTAGAACTTGAGAGGATGAAGGAGGTACAATGGACTTCCAGTTTCTTGCTTAGGTGGCATAATGGAGCTTGTACCTTAATGTATGAATCCTTAAATATACATCTCACCTAATGAGTTGATCGTATGAATTAGATCTTTTATATCTTCACGATCAATGATAAGCAACATTGAATAGTGATATTATTGCCTACTATTTTATAATATGTAGGATGTTGCAAAACACCTCTACTTAATGAGTATTAGCACAAATTCTAATACTTTTGAAAAATTTCTTCATAGCCTATAATGTCTCTCTCTCTCTCTCTCTCATTCATTGTCTATTATAATATGCCCCTTCATCGCTGTACAAAACATTCCCATGGACATATATTACAAACCTAAAAAGAATCACCATTTTAACCAATCGAAATGACAACATGGAGTTTTGAGTTAGTAAAAGAATGTGCAACTAGCAATGATTTGCCTCTAAAGTCATATTTACACTTTATTTATTAGAAAAAAAATTAGAAAATTTCATTCCAATAAACTAAAAATAAATAATTTGATGAAAATTTCATAAGGAAAAAAGACATTAAGCAAAATTATGTAAAAGAAAAACATTTAGGAAAATGAGTATAAATGTTATATAAGAGTAAAATGGAATGTCTACCTCTAACAAAATTGATCTTCCTTGGTGAAATTGAGCATTGGATTGAAATGGAAGTTTCTAAAGTTACATTTTATGTCAAGTAGATGAGTTTGATTTTCAAATAGAGAAGAAATTTTGGTTAAGAAAGAGAAGTTAGAAACAAGAGAGAAAGATAAAAAAGAGGGAATATAATGGAGTAATACCATACTAAAGTAAGATAACATATACCGAACAAAATCCAACATATAACATAATAAAAACTTGAGTTCAACTTTAACTCAATGAAGCTTTAACCTTTAAGTTTGAGTTGGCTCAAATTAGTTCTTAATAAATTCAACCATAGCTCAATTAAGCTTGTTTAAATTCAATGTTTTAATTTTTTTTTTCCTTTCTAGTTGCAATAGTACTAATATGCAAATTTAACTTAAACTCGATTAACATTTATGTTTGAGTTAAGTTTGATTAATCTTACGAGCTAATTGAGTTAATTGTCATTGAATTTAAGCTCAAATCTACTCAAATAGCTTAAGCTCGGATGAACTGTTATTGAATCCAATTTAGATAAACATCAAGCCGATTTAAAGTAATTGGTGTGTTAGTTTGACTTATTTACATCTAAAAGTTTAGCATGTTGGAGAACTATATATAAGATTGCCACTAATTTCGTGAAAAGTATAATTTAAATCCATGGAAGTACATGAGTAATACAGTTCAAATGATTAGAAATAGGAAGGGGGAAAAAGGGTCACTAAGCCCAACATATTTTTCACTATCTTTATATAAAGAATAATGGTTTAAGAAATTGAAATTGAAAATGGGCTAAGAAGTGGGGAGCTTGAATATTGTGGTTTTAAAAATACGAGATCACTAATAATTAATTTTTTTCGAAGATAAAGCCAACTCCTAAATCTAAAATAGCCTTAGAAATGATTCAGAGATGATAGAGTTTTATGTTTGGGCTCAACAGAAAATAATGCTCAACGAGTTCAAGTTCATTAGATGAATTTGTTTATATTTAATTTTTATTTAGAAAAAATAGAATAAAATTGATATCCAAACTAGGCTCAAAATTGACTAATAATTAACTCGCCCTTAAATTTGATTGAGCTTGTGAACTAATTAAGTTAAATATCATATCACTTAAGTTTTACCTGATAAATCACTCGAGTTACTCTAAGTAAATAGTGAGCTTGCAAAAATTTTAGGCTTAACCCATAATCTAAAGTCCTAGTTCGAACTGTTTTGCTATAGTTTGTTCTCTTATAATTAAAACTGATCCTATAACTGTTGTTGTCGATATTGCTAATCTTAGTGATGTTTGCTTTCTTCATGGCTTTTTCCTTTTCATGAGCATTCTTTACTTGGTAAGCATTCTTCTAATGTTCCACTTGTTCCTTAGATTCTCCTCAATTTATGTTCTATTAAGCTCTCCATGCAATCACAACCTCTTTTTCTTTCAATAACATATTATCCATATGTTTCTACCTCCTTAGGTTCAAAATATTTAACATCTAAAACTCTTGATTTTAGTTGTTAGTTATACGAAATAAATCTTAAAAAAAGTTTAGAAGATTTTGCGAGAATAAGAAGAATGGAAAACAACAATGGAGTAAGTTTATATTTATTTTTCTCTAATTTATTGTTTCTTTCCTTATTTTGGTTTCTTTTTCCGTTCTCGAAACTACATAAGATTTACTAAATACTTTTTTCTTATTTATTTTCTTTAAAATTTACTCATGGAAGTTATTAGTTTAAATTAAAATAGGAGGCATGATTAAAGGAAGATCTTTAACTTGGTTATAATGATTTTGGTTGTCTTTATTAACAATTTTCTTTCTAGACAAAGATAACAAATTTTTATTCTTTCCCCATCATTGTGCAAAATTTCATATTTAGCTATACAATGAAAGCTTTAGGCAAACTGTAAATATAGCCAGAAGCTACTGGTAAGGTGTTAATGGACCGCTAAGCTAATAACGTGTTCTTTTACCTCTTCATAACTTAAGAAATTTATGTGCATATCCTTAAAACCATCATTGAAGGTTCAAAATTGCCACTTTTTATAGTTCTTTTAACTATGATATTAGGATTTTGGCAATAGTTTAAGGGTATTTTTATATTTTAAAAAGTCAAAGAAAGATGAAATTACCTTTTAAAAGTTTAAGGGTCTATTTGCATTTTACCAATAATTTTAGAAGTGTGTAGGGTTTGAATCGAAAGAGGTCACGTACGTACTACGTGATAGATTGCGCTATACGTAAGGAAAGAAATGATTTGACTTACACGTATGGGATGATCAAGTGAATTAGGATAAAGAAGATGAGTAGGAAGTCTTGGTAGGCTCTAACACATCAGGTGATAAATGGAGGAGCGTAATAGCATTAAACTCTACAATGGATAAAAAATGGGGTGGTGTTCTTAGTATGTTTGAGTGTTATATCTTTGAGGCAAGATAGGGAGAAGGAGGAAGAAGAGGAGGATGAGGAGGAGGAGGAGGAAGAGTAGGTAGTCTTGGTAGGTTCTAACATATTAGGTGACAGGTGGAGGAGCGCGATAGTATCAAACTCCACAATTGATGAAGAACTAGTAGTGTTCTTAGTATGTTTGAGTGTTTGGTCTTTGAGACAAAATTCCGACAGAGTAATGGCCTTAATTGGAATTTGTCTCTTGTCCAAATGAAAAAGTAGAAAGAGTATTTATAAGAGATGGTGAGTGAATTTTGTTTGTTAGATCATGATAGTGATTAATGGTTAAGATTAAAACCTTTTATTAATAGATCTTAAGTAGACTTTTGCATGGGTTTAAGTCGAAATAAATGGCTTTATATTTTATTAGTGCGAGACAAACTAAGAAAGGTTGGATCGGACGGGCCAATTCAACAGGCCTTATTCCAAGTTTACCATAACAAGACTCCTTTGATCATCTCGAATTTCATGAGCTTGACTCTCTGAGCCCTATTACCTTAGCCCAATGAGTTAAATCCATTTCATTATTTGGCTTGAAGCCTAAGAATCAAATTTAACCCTCTATATTTTGTCTCCTAACTAAAGTTCTTTTGATAGAGTTAAAGGGATTTGGGCATCAAATCAGCCTTTTTAGAAGGCTAACTCACTACCCGGTATATGCGTGCTATGTAACAGCTGCATTGCTACTAATGCGTCTATATGTGTTTAAAGATGTTAGTTTTAGTGACAATTTGTAATGTAGAAGCCTAAGCGTTAGCATTGCAATTATTATTCTTTTCTTTTTTTTTATCTGATGTGTGAGTTCACAGCACCATTTGATTACACGTGCACCACTTTAGCTATCTAAAGTTATATTACCCTCATAATCTTATGTCTACAGGGGTAGTAATTCTTTGTAAGCCAATCAACTTATCCTTCTATCTGCGTTGTGCAAACTATTCCTCTTATTGAGCTTCAATATAGATCATACATATCCAATCATGTCTTGATTCACTATTTCACCAGGTATAATCATGAAAATTGCTTAATATTGAGTTGAATTCGTTTTCAAAACTTGAGTGGCATGAATTGTCTATCTACTAAGTCCACTTTACTCTTTATTAACTCGTATATCTTCATTGAGTATCTTCGTTATACCTAACTTCTTGGCATTGGGTTCCGTATATAGATTACTTCTCATACAAAAATTTTTAGTATAGATGGTCATGAAAGAAATCGTGACTTGAATCCTTACTTCATTGAACATAATGAGAATTGCTTGATAATGAACTTATTGTAACACTTTGATTCATTTCATCTTACTTGAGAACATCCTTACATCCATCAATTGCATATAATCTAACTCTAAATTCATAGCATATGAATTCTTGACCATTTTCTAGGAATTATTATAATTGCCAAATGAAACTCCTCTTCCAATTTTAGTAGCTGAATCGTGGCCTTGCATTGCATAAAAAAAAAATGCCTTTAGAGCATTTATTACAAATTTTATTCTAGCTCTAATGCATGAGGAATTAGAATTCCCTCTTGAAATTTGACAACTGTAGATGGATGAGGGAATATTCCCTTTTCTTTGCTTTGCCATTAACCACTGCTTACTAAAAATAATGCTTAAACAAGCACATGATATGTGATGATGTGTCGCACCATGGTAGAAATTCAGTACAAGTGGGGAATATTTTCTTTTATTCGTCTTTGCTAAGTATTTTTGAATAGTAACCTCCCTTTATCACAACATCTTTCCTTTACATTTCATTTCTTCCCTAATACTCTCTTCTTCTTCTTCTTCTTCTTCTTCTTTTTAATCTTTCTGCTTCGTATTCTCACATCTCCTTGAGTACAGATATTTACACTCCTTCTTTGTTCCTTCTCATTCATCTTCATTACTTCTCATCCGACTCTACTATTTTCCACATTTTCCTCATTGATATTCTACCTCAATCTCTCATGTAACTCCGCATCTTTATTCTTAATTCCTTCTTCTCGATTCGATAACGTTACATTTACTTTGCTTTCTTTTCTTGCTTCATTACTTCTTTCTCATTCTTCATTAATATTATTTTTAACTCACAAGTACCATACACACACAACAACTATTGAACAATGTTTTGCATTAAAGTCATTTAAAGTTACGGCCACTGGTGTTGAAGATTATTTGAAGATTGTCAAGACCATAATGAAGAAAATCATAGTACTCCATTAAAGTGATAGCCGTAAAAAGTGGACCAGAAATGAAAATCAAATAGGGCCAAGAAGAAGAACCCATAGTTTTTGAAGAATTAGGAACTTTGACATAAACAACCCATATTGAAGATGAAGACTATCAAAGCGGCTAGAGGGGACTAAAGCTTGGAACCATTAAAGACCATGAAGTGATGAAGAAAATCAGAACCTTGAAGAACTTGTAGGGTTGTCATTTATTGGAGCCTTCATAATTGAATTGCACAGTTCATTACCTTAGTGATAAAACTTGACTGTACGTTTAGTGAATGATGTATGTTTTCTATCCTTCATGCTTCTCCCTCTTCAAACTCAAGCTCTAGAATTGTTCTAGAGAGCGCACCTTTAACAAGAAGAGAATTCGGCATTGAGGAACTGACCTCATTGAGGATAGAAAAGTAATGAGGCTATTCTTAAGAACTAAATAAGGAGAAGGCATTGATTGATTCACTAAGATACAAAAATTGTCCATTGAGTACAAGTGTCCTCTTATTTTGCTTCATAATTCCATCTTCACATTAAAATCTCCTTGTAATTGCACTTTCATTGGTTTCTTTCCATCCCATGTATTGTTGAGTAGGTCAGATACAATAATGTAGATGACTTGTGTACTTCAATTAGCTAGGTACAACACAACTTTGGGAAGCTCACACACTTGAGCTCCTACATAGCAGAATTTTGGCTTAGCAAGGACAAAATACTTCAGCATTGACTCATTACAGATCAAACTATACAGATGCAAAATAGCTTGGATTGAATAATGACAATTAGCTTGGTATTCCTTAAGTTGTAGCAGCTTCGAATCTTAAACTTAGCTCAGATAGTATACTCTTCTACAATCTGTGCTCTTATACAAATCGTTAATCACTACAATACAACTACATACGACTATCTTTTGAGCATCAATGGCTTTATGAAGTATACCATTGATACAACAACTTCTTGCATTGAGTACTCTCACATACTTCATAAAACCTAATAAGCCAATACTTACTACTATACAAGTCATAACCACAAGTGATTGTTTACAGCACTCCCAAGGCACCATATGCATGATTCACTGTATTTGGTTACATTGCATAACCAGAGCAAACACGTTCCCATTTAGGATTGGATTAGATCCTGATACTTCCTAATATTTCCACCCATGCTACTTCAAATTCTTGCAGTATAATCGGCCACTTCTCCTCATTGAATCCAAAACTTTAGAAGCCTCTTTAGCCACACCATATTTTGAAAAGTATCCCATAATGTGATATGGACTTGTGGATGAACACATGAACCCAATATCACTCGTAACCAAAAAGGGGTGGGTCTAAGCCGTAAGATGGTCTGAAAAGTAAATGATAGTTGAAGGAGAATAAGGGTTTCCCATCCATCGATGTAAGATATGACGCATCAAAGCCTTACATGAGCTCGGGTTACACTTGATATGACGCACAAGTATGGTCTGAAGTCACTCACCACTAGTCCATACTCGAATGAGCTAGATAAGAGTAGCTTAAGAGAAAGCAGAATGATACTTAGCTCGAGAGAAAAAGGTTCAGTGTATTCCTCTGTATATCCGCTATTGTTGCTATTACATTATATGACTATTTATACTGCCTTGTTAAGGTAAGTTCTAGGTTACAAATATTTACAAAAAATGAATCCTTATTTGCTAAATGAAAGGAAAGAAGAAGAAAGTATAGAGAAAAATGTGAAATCGTGTGTTACATATGTTCTAAGATAGTACGATTGTCAGAAAGGACATTGCGCACACATTTTAACTTACGATTCTAATAGTATAATGGGTTAAGTAGAGGCAGTCCTTTGATCAGGTCTGTCTGACTTCAGCAACTTGGCGTCTTGACGGCTGGGATGGACTGGGACGGACTCAAGGATGACCTTACAATAGGGTTGGCCTCGAATGGTCGGCTTTTAATGGCTATAAGCTCAGCCTTGGCACCATGGGGATTTACTATACTTGGACTAATACTTAGTGGAGGATTTGGTTTAGTACAATGGTTAGTCACCTTGGTAGCACCTTGGATAGTATGGAAGGTGAAGTAGCTCGACAGATCGGACTGAGTCAAGCACTGCTCCTCGATACTTAACTCACCTCGAACAATTCGATGAACCACTTGAGAGAGGCCTCAGGTTCGGGAGTGAGTGATTGACCCTTGATCCTTATCATAATGGCAGCCTATGTGAAGATGTTTAGTTGAGAGACTTTATCAAACAGGCTGAGTACACTTCTAGATAAGGGAAAGAGGGTGCTAACATAAGCGAATATCACATGTTAAGTGAGTGAGAAAGAGAGAGAGAGAGAGAGAGAGAGAGAGAAATGTCGTAAAGGGCTAGGGGAAAGTAGGTATTGTAGTTGAGCGACAGTGAGGAAAAGTGATGGGAGTGGGAGAATAGTCGATGGTGAGGTATGCGGAAGTCAAAGACAAAGGTGTATTGGAGAGTGTACGACGAAGTTTTGCATATGTTCCTATTAGTTCCAATTAAGAAATTCCTTGGTGTAGTCTAATGGAAGAGAGTAGATGTGTGCTACGCATGGAAAGGGGTAGATTCCATGAGGTTAGGAAAGGAGGGGAGGTAGCGAGAGAAAGAGAAAAGAAAGAGTGTTCGTGTGTGTATATGTATAAGGAATTCGATGGATTAATAGACATATAATATGTCTTCACAGCCCGATAGTATACCTCAACTGCGCAAATCTAATACAAATATATAGCTATCACTTTGGCTTTATAAGTACGTTATAATGTTTGTGAGTAAATACTTACAATTTCATCCATATCCCATGAACCTTTAAAACAATCCAGCAGCAACCTCATTGTATACTATCTTCATCTCATGATTTGTTCAATAAATTACATTACAATATAGAGGTTCCATTACAAAATGTAGATGACCTGATGCCTAATATTCTCATATATATACGTATATATTATATATATATATATATATATATATATAAGCTTACTTTAGTTGATGCTTTCAGTTAGCTTGCCTCTTCGTTCAATGAGTATAAGACCACATCTTGAACTCTTCAAACTATAATCCTTCATGGATTCAAGAGATAGAAAAATCTAGACTATTTTAATCAATCTTTGATTTCTTTGTTTCACATAGCATAATAACAAACCAAAATTCCTTCTTAACTTATTATTTATTTTTGCTATTTCTTTTTTTTTTTTCACATTTGAGGGGACATCCTTTTCTTTTTTTTTTTTTAAATTCACAAGCAATTATGTAATGCTTAGCACTAAGAGACATAAAGAAAGCTCCCTCTTTTTATCTACTCTCAGCAGTTGATGTGCGACTCTTGTTTATCATCCATTTAATGATCTATTGTGGAATCCTTCCATATATTTATATATATTTATATTTCCGACTTTAGATTAGAGTGAATAGTAGAGATATAAATTTACATTGGAGAGTAGCCACCAATTGAGATCCTTCCATATATTAATGCTACATGCTTCCTATTATGTAACATTTGGTACTCATACTGGGATATGAATGCTTTAGTGTTGCCTTAGGACTTTGAACATTTAAGTGAGGTTTACCTCATTACAACTTTATGCTAGAGAAAGCTACAAGAGTTACATGTAACATAGTTACTAACCTTTTAATTTAAGAAGCTAGCTAATTGTTAATCATTGAATTGACATATAGCTTTAGAATGGTAGACGTTGCTTCTTTCATGTTCGAGATAGCTTTATTGCATGGATTTGTATTAAATTGAACTCATCTTTATTTTACCTTGATGAGATACCTTATGAGCACACATATTAGTTTCTACATGTTATTCCTCCTTGGGGACTAACTTATATTACTTTCTCATGTTTTTGCAGGTAGCATAAAATCTCTTTTTCCTCCCTTAATTGGTAGAAATCACACTTAATGATTGCTACCACTTTTCAATATTAACAATATATAATGAAGACCATGTTAAGGATTTCAATATGTAAGGACCAAATGAGGAAGAAGCATAGTCTCTTACAAAAGAGTCTCATCTAATGAAAAACTCTAACACCGTTGTCCTTCAAATTTGTATATAAGAGAGCGTCATATACAAACGTAGCACATTAGGTATCACAAACACCAGCGCATCTAGCCTTCCTATCAAGGATGCACGCAAACATTGAGCATCTAAACATGTACGCATCGATCATAACAAGCTTTCCAAATGCGTGTGGATGCACTGAGCATCACAGGTGCATGCACACCAAGCATAGCAAGTATGCCTTCGACAAGTTTCATACATACGGGCGTCAAGCATTACTAATAAAGAGAACATTGTGTGCGCGCGCAAATTGAGCATTACATAGAAAGGAGTGTTATATGAAGCAAATGGCATAAGAGATAATAATCGCACACAGATAGCCGCCCTCAAATATCATATCCATATAAAACTTTGCTTCTCTAATCATTAACACATAGCGTTGGGGCAAGTCAATAGATCTTATTGTTCCTCATTTCTCCATGATATCATTAGAAATCTAGTATCGTCTCATAGACCCTCAATCTTTACAAGTGACAATAAGTTAAATGGATCACATTGATTAAACTTCATGGCAGCATATCGCTTGTATAGGAGTAATTATATGTACTCATAGTTAACCACTTATTTTAGCAGATGCTGTCATAAGCTCTCTATTGTAATCTTAGCGATCTTTTTGTTTACTCAGTACTTCTGCTTACTTTTATGAAGACGTCTTGTCATTGTACACTTAAGAGCGATAGCTCTTCACTTAGCAGTAACATGTTGGAAGATAATGCAGTAGGATTGCTTTGATCCTAGCAACTTGTAAAGTCTTAATAGATTGCAAGAAACATCTATTAATGGTAATATGACAAAGGATAATAATTGCTAAAGAAGGCATTTACTTGAGTTTGAGCATACTCTATTCTTGAAGACTTCATGTGCTTAGGAGCAATGCATCAACTAAGCAACGATGTTATCTAGTGAGAAGTAGTAAGATTACCTTATTATCTCTCTCTTTTTCTTTTTAAAACAACACCGTGTGCTAGGGAGCAAGTGCTCGACTTAGTCACACTAGCATTAAATAATATGAACTTGAAATTTATGAATTAGCATAACTTTGAGATTACTTAGACTCTTTGATATAAGGGATCTCTTATAGAAGAGGTATGATTATGAGATTGCTTAGACTAAGTGATCTAAGAGATCTTACATATTATTTCGTATTGAGGTAAGACTTTTTGCTTGCTAATGATAATATATATATAGAAAATCCCTTAAAAGAAGTGATCAATCATGCATATGCAGCGATAGTGGTATTGATTGCCTGGAATCAATAATTCTTTCTCATTAGTCAAAGGGATATTCCTTACTACTTGATTGTATAATATGGCTTACTAATGAGATTGTCTCTGTTACTTGATGGCAAGAAACATTTGGATTACTTAGGCAACATAATAAATATGCAAAATTAGCATAGCTTGTTTGTGCCCAGGAAGCAATGCTCTTATTAGGCCGCACATACAAGCCAAGTTCATTATTGTGCACTTAGGAGATAAGGCTCTTTACTAAGCAACAATAATGTGTAGACTATATATCATGTTTGCTATTGATTTTTCTTTTAAATAATCAAGAGGTTCCAAATGCCCCATAATGAGATGTAAATCATTCTATGGGATTAGCTTTGTGCGCTTAGGAGATAAGTCCCTTACTTAGTAGCGATAATGGAAATAAAGAGATACAAATACATAGAATTGTGTTTCATAAGATAATATTTGTGTTAGATAAAGAAACTTCTTTCAGTGATAAGAGATGACCATCGCTTCATTTACATGTGATAAGAAAAGGAAAGAGAGAAAATTAGTAAGGTCATCCTTTGCTCTTAGTAGTTTTCACACCTCTTTTTATGAAGCACTTTCGATTTCCATAATAGTATTTATTCGCTTGCATTTCTTTGCACTTGCACGAGAATTGTACATCCTTTTCTTTTTAGATGTTGGTGCTTGAGCTTCTTTCATCATGGGTAAGATGTAAGCACATCAATTACATAGAACCATGTAGGGTTGTGGATAAATTTAACATTGAAATTTACTTTGACACACTCTATTATTTTCATGGAAGATTCATAAAAGTTGTTCAATAAGATGGGTTGTTTTACTAAGCATTGAATGTCTATCTTTACAGCTTTGAAAGTAAACATTATAGACATTGGCATAACATTGAGTGAGGATCCATTATCGATGAAAATCCTCTTGATAGGATAACCGTTGAGTATGCTTTCCACATATAGAGGGCGATTATGATTAGGATTCATTATATACATGTTAGCATTAGTAAACGTAATTGCATTTTCATTCATCGAAACCATTCTCTCTATAGAATGTCCTATAGTATGTTGCTTGTATTGACTTTGTGCAATCCTCATAAGCATGATTGTTGCCTCAAACTGAGCATCTTCATCAAAGTCGATGAGATCAAAGAAATTTCTAACATTAATAGTGTTTAACAAAGTGAAGAAGGCACTGTCATCTTTACTTGTCTTGGCCTCATATCCTCCATACTTAGCCTCATATCCTCCATACTTATCCTCAGGTGCTTTAACTAGCTGTATGTCCATACCTTCCATCTTAGTAGGGTTGTAAGTGATAACATTCACAATACTACGACAAGTGTTGTGAGCTAGGAGTGGATTGGTTTAGACATTGTTATCTTCAATAATCAATTTGCCATTCTGGACACGTTCATTAAATATTTCTTTAGTGTCCAACAATATACTCCTATAGAATCTGCAAAACTTAGAGTTATTTTTTTCCTCATCCGTTAGTAAGCGTTCAACTTTAGGAAATTTGATATTTCCATCTTCTAGCCATTAGTCGAGTAAGGTATACACTTTTCCCATTGAGCATGGGTATACCAAAGATGGTTATATGTTTACAAGCTTCTTACTTCTAGATTTCTTCATTCCTTTAGGATTCTCTTCTTGGGTCAAATTCATTGAAGGTGTGTGCTTGTTAAACCTTACCATTTCATTTTTTTACTGTGTCACTGAGTTGTTGGTTCTTCGCGTATTTTCGACCAATGCTACAAAGGAAGCCAATGAAAGATTCCTTAAATACAAATCTTAACCAACTCCCTTTCATCATAGATATTTTGTATATTTAAATAACGTTCTCTGAATCACTCAATATAATCCATGAGATCCTCCTTGGACCTCTAACAAATTCATCCCATGTTGGTAAGAGTCAATCTTTCTTCAGTAGAGAAGAATTTTTCCAAAAACATCTTACACATTCCACCCCATGAATCAACTAATCTTGATGGGAGATTAACATATCAAGTATAGGCTTTTTCCATAAGGGATTTTGAGAATTCATTCAATTTTAGATCATTATCTAAGCCATAGACTTCTAAGGTCTTACTAACTTCAATAAGTATGCTTTAGCGCTCCCCTTTTTTCCATTAAACAACATGAACTTAGGACTCATATAGTTTTTTGGATAGGGCTTGATAATGATGTGTGAATGATATGAGAGCTTCAATTCTAAGATAGCTAATGTGGACATTATCTATATTTCTCTCATACACACATTTAAATTTTCTTTAGTCACAAATGAAGCCTTTTGAGTAGATGCTTCTGTCTTTACTAGCATCGTAGGAGAAAGGTTAGTAAAGTTTATAGGAGTAAAATTTGTTGAAGCTGAATTTATAAGGGTAAGGTGCATAGATTCAACAATTATAACACGTAAAGATGATGAGCCTCCTATTTAAATTTTATGATTTATCAGTTCAGGCGGGGTGTGCTATATAGGTACAGGTTCCATCGTAGGAGGCTGCTCCATAGCTTTGGGAGCGTCTTGCTCACCAGTAATCGACGGATTAAGTGGTTGAGAAGCTTGTATAACATATTATTGCATCACATTGGAGAGACCTGCAGTAGTTGTCCCTTGTTGTGTAGTAGCAAAAATAACTAAAATAGGTACACATTAGGCAAACATTACTTTGAGCTCATTTAGACATTGATTGGTTTGTCACAGCTCTCGTGCTAGTTGCACATTATTGGGAACAACCTCTTGACTACCATCTTCTTGATTTGTATCTCCCATTAGAGGTGAATTTTGATTGTTGGTAATGGTAGTACCATCTTAGTCTTAATCATTGCTATCTGTAAGATCAACAGGTCTTCTTCGCAGAGGTTCCATGATGTGAATGTCAAATCTTTCCTCCTCGGTAGAGTCGCCAAGAAATGCATGGGGTTCAAATCAAAAGAGGTTACGTGCGTGCTACGTGATAGATCGCACTATACATCACGAAGGAAATGATTTGACTTGCACGTGTAGGATATTAAGTAAGTTAGGATAGGGAATAGGAGTAGGTAGTTTTGGTAGGCTCTAACACATTAGGTGATGACTAAAGGACCACAATGGCATCAAACTCTACAATGAATGAAGAACGGGGTAGTGTTTTTAGTATATTTGAGTGTTTGATCTTTGAGACAAAATTCTAACGAAGTAATGACCTTAATTAGAATTTTTCTCTTATCCAAATGAGATAGTGGAAAGGGTATTTATAGAAGATGGTAAGTGAATTTGGTTCGTTAGATCATAATAGTAATTAATGGTTAAGATTGAAATCTTTTATTAACAGATCTTAATTGAGCTTTTGCATAGGTTTAGGCCCAAATAAAGGGCTTAATATTTTATTAGTATGAGTCAAACCATACTATACCAAAACCTTAATCATCCTGAATTTCATAGACTTAATTCTCTTAGCCCTATTACTTTAGCCTAAAGAATCAAATTCATTTTATTATTGGACTTGAAGCTTAAGAATCAGATTTAGCCCTCCATAAGGAGTATGTTTACAATTATCTCAAAGTTTTACAATTCTTAAAGAGATATATATATATATATATTATTGTATCATTAGCTATGTATAATAATCTAGTTAACTTAAACTTGTTTAGGTCATCGATGCATACAATGTGATGCCAGGTGAGATTTCAACTCAGGTTATAGATGAACTATGTGGTTTATCATTAACACCATCGAAGAATCCTATACCTAAAGTTCATAATTAGCTTTGTAAAGTCAACAAAAAGGCATATGGACTTAAATTCATTGCAATTGGACCATATAATCGTTGCAATGGCAATCGCTGGCACCTGTATTATATGGAAAAGCAAAAGTTATGCTATTTAGACCATATGCTTAGAAGAAGAGGTGAAAATAACGTTGATAGGTACATGCAAGCTTTAAGTGGAATAGAAGTTGAAGCTTGTCAACAATATACTAAAGATGTCAGTCTTACATAAAAAAATTCATCAAAATTTTTCTACTTGATGGATGCTTTATCATTGAGTATTTTCTCAAATTGTCAAGATGACATGTGAATGAAGGTGACCCTCTTTTGCATGTTCCTTGGATGGTGCATAGCATATGGCGTAATCTATTGCTACTTAAAAATCAACTTCCATTCCTAGTCCTTACAAATTTATACGACTTGATAGGCAATTAGCAACATAATTTTACTAATCTTGCTATGTTTTTCCTTACCTAACAACCTACATGTCCAGTGCAAGAACGTGATTTCAAGCATCTTCTTGATCTTCAATATCGACAAATGATGGCTTAGGCTCCACAAGTTGAGTGAACTGAAAATCCTTATAGAAGGAACATTTGACGTTCAATACATTTGGCTATAGAGCTTACAAAACATGGAATCTAATTCAAAGTAGTAGAAAATTGTCACGAGTTTGACATTAGATTCAATAAGAGTACATTAGAGATCCCAACTATTGAAGTTGATGATGATACTGAGGCACTTTTAAGAAACTTAGTTTCCTTTGAACAACGTCCCAAGGCCAAGGTGGAGAAATCAAGTATGTGACCGATTGTGTTAAATTCATAAATTGTTTAGTCAACACTCTAAAAGACATCGAATTGCTTTGTCAAAACAATATTATTTGTAATCAATGTGGTGATGGTGAAGTGGTTTCAACAATGTTCAATAAGATGGGTGACTATTTTAGTGTTAATGAATGGAATTTTTACAATTCAAGGATTTTCTTTAAGGTGAGTAAGCACTGCAATAAGAAACAAAACCGTTGGATGGCAATATTGTGAAGGGACTATTTCAATAGTCTACGGGCATCCTTGTCATTGGTTGCAGCAATCCTATTACTTTCATACACAATATTTTAGATTATTTATACCATGTTAGCTTACAATGAGGAGGATAAAAGGGGCTTCAAATTGATTATAAGAATGGTTTCGTTGTGACAATAAAGCGACAATAGAATGTGATTTGTATGTTGACTCAATAAATAATTTGTTATTGTGGTATTAATGTAATGTTCATTCACCATCTTTGATTGCTCGTGATGATGGAAATATGTGAAAGATTTCTTAGGTCTATGAAAATGGTAATGCAAGATCGTTCTACTTTTCCTTCCTTTTAATTACATAAGATCCAATGTAGATGAGCACTTTAATAAAGAATCAGTTCATATTCTAAAGTGATAATCTTATTTTTGTTGTCCATTAAATGGAGAATAAGGCCTAAAAAGGAGAAATTAATATATGAGAAGATTGAAGAAAGCAACGGCATTAATTTAAGGTAAAGAAATATGATCATTACAAGAAGCTAATAATGGAAAGTCAAATAAGCGTAAGTCATATCCCATACAAATAAAAGATTAAATGGATGTTATACACCACCTGTAATATACATACGTGATGTGTAAATAGTAATAAGATGTTGCCATATACGATCGGTGTAAGTCACTAATGGTAATTTATGTGGAAATTATTCATACAATTATTATATGTATTAACATCTTATTGGTATTTACATGTCACATATACATAACACATAGAGGGTAACATCGAACGAATCTTTTTTCCTTGTACATATTTAATAGCTAACGAGATTTACATCTTTACCATAAAAATTAATAAATATTACACAAATACAAATTCAATAAAAAATATTACCAAAATACCATTACTATATCGCATCTTGAAGATATAAATAATTATTTCTATTAATGTCGTATTTTTAAAATGTGACATTAGTATAATACCTATGTTGTATTTTAAAAATGTGATATTGGTATATTTGTATTTATCTATGGCATACTAATGCTAATATCACATATAATACAAATAGTAATGTTATATTTTGAAAATATGATATAACAATGGTATTTTGATAATTTTTTTATATAATTTGTAATCATATAATTTTTTTTTAAAGTCAATAGACATATATTATACCTGAAATTATTAGAATACATTTGGTGTTTTGAGAAGATTTCGTGGTGGAAATATTGAAGAAGATCTAACGGTTCAAATCTTACAATGGAGATTAATTCATAAACTAATCCAACTGTCTGGATTAAAGACTTGTTTTAAAGTTACAATTTGATCACTTATTCCAATACCATTAACACATGGGTTTAATTTTTGTATTTGAGAAAAATTTATAATATCATGTAATTATGCCATGCTTTTATGATAATGAGAAAACAAATTTCTTTCTTCTTAGACAGTAAAATCAAGTGGATCAATGAAGGGAAAAAAACAAAAAAGATTGAGAGAGTCATACGTAATAATAGATACAAATATTACTGTTATTCTAACTTACAATAATACAAGTTGGATAGCTTGCTCATACAATTAAGAGATAAATCCTGTCACGATCCAATTTGGTCACTTCTTACCAGCAATTTTAAATTGTCTTCCTGCCCTCCATCAACATGATCACATCCATCACATTCCTCTTCCCCTTCCCCTTCCTCACCATTGTCACTGCTACTGTATACCTACCGATCCCTAGAACTGAAACCCTAGACTGTTTGATGCCAACATCCCCAAACCTACTCAAGAAACATACGACGATGGTCGAATTATCGATAGTAGTCATAGGTTGACTGTGGACATGCCTAAATGGGAATTAAAAGATGGGATTAGTGAGTTTCTTGGGCTTATATAGAGCACTAAAAAAATATTCTCTTGCTTACTAGTTGGAGATGAAGATGGCTATTCATATGGGTACTCATGTGGATACTCTGGGCCATTTTTATGATCATTAACTTCAATGTAGGATACCATGCCGATACACTTCACTTGGGAGTTCTCAATTGTAAGCCATCAATAAAGTTTTTCCTTAGCATTATAATTATTATCATTATTGTGTCTTTTTTTTTTAAGAACAAACATCTTTATTTAGTATAGAAATAGCACAACTGGACGGAGCGTTAAATACACTGATATTAGAAAGTCTTTACATAAGTTTATAACATCGTCTAAACAAAACACCATAGGCAGGGTATGAATAAAAAGTAGAGTAGAATTTAAAAAAGCTCCCTTCCTTGCAAGTGCATCAGCAGGTTTGTTATAATCCCTACTGATGTGCCTCATAGCTAGCTTATCAATCTTGTAGCACCGGTCCCTGCATAGAAAGATAAGATCAGATAAAATCAAAGATTCCTGGTTGGAGTTTTGAATGATGTCAAAAGCTTAGGATGACATTTGAATAAGATTTTTGCTGTGCATGTTCAAGCGATATTGCAATCCCCTAAAGTTTAGCCTCTGTTGGGGATGAAAGTTCAAATGGTTTGGTAAATCACCTAAGAAATGTGCCATTATAACTAAAGGAAACACCACATACTCCAACCCGTTGTTGTTCTATAAAAACTTCTGCATTAGAGAAGATGAAAATGGTCTTGGGGTCTCTATATTGTGAAGGTGGAAGTAGATGGACATTTGCATCAGTGGGAGTTGCGTTTCGATGCCTTGAAGCATGCTTGATTGTCCAGAAGTCAACAGTAGAAATACTTGCCCAAGGGATCTAGTTACATTTGGATGTGTTTCATTGGAAATGTTTCTCATTGCATCTTCTCTAAATTCCCCATAGGAGGAAAGCAAATAATATTGGCCATGGAAGTTTCTATTCCATATACATCTTCTTAGAAAACGTCCAAGTTTTCCTGATCCATTCCTTGAAAGGCAAGGAGAAGGAAGATTGAAAATGTGTATAGTGTAAAAAGGAACTCTAAATTGTTTGTGTAACATGACAATATGGAAAGACATGTTGCAAATTTTCAAAAGTGTGATCGTAGAGAACGCAGAAGTCAACAACGTGTAATCCTCTATGCAGCTCTTATGGGAAGAGATCATGCATCAATCTCCATAAGAAGTATTGGATCTTTAGCAACATAGGTAGTTTCCAAATACATGACCACTCATTATGTCGGATTAAATTTGATTCTTCTTCTTTCAAATTCAAATATGCTGACTTGACAGTAAACAAACCCAATGCTGTTATTTGCCATATAATAGTATGATTTGTCTCACGTGTTTCTCGAATGACAACATTCTCTAGTTTGCAAATACGTGACCGGGTTAGTGGTAAACAAATTAAATTTTCATTTCATATATTCAAGTTTACCCAAACTTCAACAACTGATAAGGTCAGATGATTTTGCATTAGGGATCTAATGAAGAAGTTGCAAAGGATGCCCTCATTTGTCCAATTATGATCCCAAAATAGAACCCCTCTTCCATTACCAATTTGCCTCTTCATAAAATTCTCCATCCATTTACCATTTTCGTACAACTTCTTCGCTAACACAGTAGTATCATGAAAATTTTGCAATCAAATACATCGCTTGCATTTCTGCAGCATTACTCTGTCCCCGAGCTCCTTGCCTTGTAGTACCTGCCATGTCAGCTTAGATTTCCACCCTGTCAATTTAGATTTTATTCTTTCAATAAGAAAGTTTAGATCTATAGCTTTCATTCGTTTTGTTTTTGTTATTGGAAATCCAAGATATTTCTCAAAGTTTGTACCTTGCTTGATGCCTGAGATATTTTCAATCTTAGTCTTAAATCTGCACCAACATTTTTAGAGAAGAAGAGTTTAGATTTTGAAAAGTTATTGATTGCCTTGAAAGAGAACTAAACTCTTGCTTAATGTTCACCATATTATTAACATTTTGGGTTATGGTATCTCCCATTAAGATTATGTCATCCGCAAAGAACAAACTTGAAAATCTTAAGAAATCTCTTCTAAACTTAATTGGTTTTCATTTCTGATTTTTTGCTTCCAATTGAATCATTATCATTATTATTAGTATCATTTATGCTATCAAGCCAAAACATTCCATCTTTCTTCCTATTATATTATATAAAGCTTTGACAACTGAATCAGGAGTACGGGATGAGCCGGCTAGTGTATTTTTTTCGATTATTATTCATTTTAAGTGCCGCATCGCTTCAGTGGCCAAGTTGTGGATTTGGGCTTCTTATTTGACATATTAAATGATGTAACAACTTGTGACTTTTCCAGTCGAGGTTCCACCGAGTCTTAGATTTTTTTTCCACATGGTGGTTCCGCCTGTGTGTGGTAGTAATCCTAGCAGGTTAAGGAAGATGGTCTTAAATCTAATACTAATATGGATTAACTATTTCAATTGTTGTCTTTATAAAATTTCATGCTAGTAGTCGAAGCAAAAGAATGTTACGCACAAAATTACCATGTCTTTCTTTCTCCCATGCTTTTCATTTGCCAACAACCAACAAAAGTTCTCTATATTCCTTTGCTTACTACTCCCACAGGCTTGATGGAGTTAAGCGAGCGATCGGTCAAGCAAGGTGAGCGGTATAAAACATTATAAATGCTAAAATGCATATCAAGTCATATTATGAGAGTAATATCTCAATTTATAAGATAAACAGTTATTACACATCAAATTATTAACACAAATGATAAGAATGACATATTTATAATATAAATATCTTAACAGATTACAAAATATTATATTTGGCCTTCACATTTAAATGGAAAAAGTATGATAAAAGACCTCTATATTAAAAATCAATTTAGTTCTGTATGTCTCACACTAAATTTCCAATCTATCCCTTTACGTGGGATTGCATGGTATATAATCATATAAACATAAAGGACTTAAATGATTCACTTGAAGCATAAAAGATTTAGTTAAAATTTTGCTTTTTTATGGAAAACTTTAATGACTCACTTGAACTATAAATAACTTATTTTACTTTTAACATAAATATAGAAGACTTCTATACTTATACTAAACTTAATTTATGAATAAGCCATTACATAATTATTCTATGCAAGAACCTATCTCTTGCATGGGAAATGACCAATTTGATTCTTCTAGGAAGGAATTAATTTAGCCATAAATCTTATACATCTTTGGGATTAGATAATCAAATCCTAAAACTTCAATTTCAATAATCCGAGTCTTAAAAACTTCTTTTAACCAAGGAATTATGTCTCAAAATGTTAGAGAAAATTTCAAATATACTATTTAAATTATTTGATTTGTGAAGTCCAATAAATCCCTAAATTTTTAAAATGTAATTTCTACCCTCCATAATTTTGGAAAATGCACAAATCCCCCCCTAACTTATTGCTAAATCACCAAAAGAGTTATGCAATTTTAGCAACTCTAAGAGTTATATATATGTGTGTGTGTGTGAAAATTATGAGAAGATGAAAATACACTTAAAAATCAACCCTTGACCAATATTTTAGAAGGTACATCATAGTTTTTCAAAATATTATGAATGGTTTGTATTAGTAAAAGGCTCGTTCTTTTTAAGTTCTATTAATAACTAATATGGCATGTGACTTGGATACCATGTGATGAGAAAAATATCCATCATATTACTTATTATTGTCAAATAGCATATTAGATTTTGTTACATGTTTTTAAAAGAAATGAATTTTCTGAAGCATTTTGGGTAAAGTTACAAATTCAATGGTTGAGATTGTCTCGTATCATCATGATGTCATCTTTTTTTTTTTTTTTTCATAATGTCAACCATTGATTACATGTATTTATGTCTTAAGAAAGTAACTTTGGAGGATTCAAATCTATTTTTAAAAGTTATACAACTTAATTATTGACAAGAGCAACGTCACCATATTTCATCAAAAATTCAAAGTTTTTATAATTATTCCTCTTCTTGCCAAGATTTTAGAAATATTCATTACAAAGTTTTGCATATGGAAAAGGATGGTTGAGAAAAAATATGATTTAGTTTACAACTATTAATTTGGTAAAAAAAAAAAAGAAGAAAAAAAATGTTTACAACTATTGTGTGTTCTAATATTATAAGATATATTATTATAAGTGACAGCTAGTGTGTAAATAAGTTAAATATACTTACAAACTATTTGAGTTTCTTTTCATAAGAGCTAAGTTAAACTTGAACTCAAACTACTCAAATAGTTTATCGAGTTAAATCAAAGTGTTATAATGTTTGGCTCCACCAACTTGTGAGTTGTTGATAGACTATCTTGGACATGGCCTTGACTTCTAGGGCGACCTCTTTTAGACATAAGTAGATTCACAAGGCCTAATCTAACTTGCTTTCTTAAGTTGAACTTCCCATAGCTTGAACGGCTTCCATAGAATCAATGCAAAATGACAAAGAGTTCAATTGACCACACTCAAATGATCAACATGGATTTTGAGCTAATAAAAAGAATGCCTTTGGGTCCTTAAGAACTTGGGTTCAAGCTAAGCCCAATACATGAAGTTTAAATCATATTGCTTAAACATAATGATACAAAAAGTGTTTAAACTTTTGAATTTGGGTAGTTTAATATCTAAACTTTCAAAATTTACATCTTAATGCTCAAGACTTTTACATTTGTTTGAATAAGTGTCTTAATTTAACAAATGCTAGTTATTTCATACGGCTGAGCAATTGGCATCTTACATGGCACATTTTTCATGTAGAGTCATGGTATATTACCTGGGCAATTAAAATGACCATAATGCCCCTTAAGAAATGGCCTTACTCCCTCTTCTTCAAATCACATGACGGAAATAGAAAGAGCAATTAGGGAAAAAAAAAAAAGAATAACAACACATAAACCCCCTTCCCTCATTACTTCACCGTAACTCAATCATTTACCACTTCTAACTCTCGTCATTAACACCGTCGACCTGCCTTACGTTCTTTCTCTATCATCTTTACTCACCTTCTACGCATCCCCACTCTCCCTTACTCACAACTATCTCATTCTCTCCGTTAAGGTCATGATAGCATCTCTATTGGTAAATTTCATTTTGTGAAAAATAGATGATAATTGATATTTATTTACTAATGCAACTTTCTCTGCTTCGAATTTCAGGGGTTGATTATTTATTCGTTGCTGTGTTCAATGATTTAATTCCCTTTCATCTTGTTTTCCTAGAAAGCCGAGTGAAAGAAAACTTCATACAAGAATTATTTCCTCAGAGTGAATACCATATTCCATTCGTTGAACTTTAGCATTGGAACTGTTTTGTCTAGATGAATATTTCATTTAGGATATTACATTGTTTGTGTGAATTATCTGTCTTAAGTATTAGTAACCTTGCTAAATCTGCTTGGAGAAATTATTCTCGTGGAAGGCTTAAAACTGGAAGATGTTGCAGCGGGATTACACAATGTATTGCTTACCTCTAAGGTTGGTACGTGCTAAAGGTTCCCTAGTAGGATGCATCCTCATCAAATGAATTAGCAACATGGCCAGTGTTATTCAAATATCTTTATAAATTTACGAAATGTATGGGCACTAGAATCTAGATACCATTTAGGTTGTTTTCGAGTAGAACTACGTGAACAATATATGTACCTTGCTCTCATATGTGGTCTATAAACATTGTCTAGGCAAGAAAAGTCACCCTTGTTCATGTCTGGTGCACGGTTAATCCTATTGTTGGATGATGCAGGTGACAACCCCGGGTAGGTGATAATACATTACTGTTGTGAAAGGGGATTACTGTAGTTGATAAGAATGAAGGGCACGTGCGGATATGCTCCTGGAAATGTCGTTTGGATAGGAATTATTGAACTTGGTGGATTCGGTTTTTTCCTTCATATGTTTGCTAGTAAGTTTATCAATACGCACAACATTTTACAAGACAAATGTATTAAATTACGAGATTTTGCTGTGCAAAATATACTCTGTATGTCTATGGTATCTTGATGTTGAATAAAACGACAAACTTTTGGCTCTACCAACCTTCATGTTAACTTTTTCGTGCCATATGGCATTTGGTAGAGACAAGAACCTCACGGATACGGACGTAAGTTGAGGTGGGCCACGGCACATTACTTTTGGCTCTTCTATGAACTGAACTCCCATACGCGCTCCTCGACGCGTGCATCCGGAGAACAGATCGTCAAGGTTGGAAACGTCGAGCGGAATTCACGTTGGTTAAGTAAATCCCAAAGGCTGTACTGTTGCAAGAAAACGTTAAGTTTTTATTTTTTATTTTTTACAAACATAAATAAATAGGTAAATTAATTAATTAGTATCAGTATGACACAACACATATTTGTGAATAAAAATCAAACATTACATAAAATTGATGTCCCATGTTCAAAATAAGATATTCATACAAAATTAACATCTTATTTGTAATATGATATACAGTATTGATATTTATATAATTTTTTTACATAATTAATATTTATCTATTTAATCCATAAAAAATTTATCCTTTAAAACTTATACTCTGCATGAGTATAATTATGTTGAGAATTTCTAAATTGGGTTTTTGAGTTTATCTCAAATAGTTCTGTTTATTAATCTTTTCTTGTTTATGAGTTATGACACTTTGATTTGTGGAATAAAATAAAATAATAATATAATTGTAATTCTTACATGAAAGATTGAATAGAAAACTAATCACTATTTCACCGTTGTAAGGCAGCCAACATGCAAAACTTTTGATAATGTAGTTCATCTTCAAAGATTTTTCACGATGTGTCTCTGTGCGTGAATTGAATCACATCACTTTCACATGGTAATAATTAGTCCGAACAAGTCACAATCACAATCGCAGTGTCCAGGTGTTGTGCGAGTTTCTAAGTCTTCTGCAGAGCTCGAATTTATTATTTCGTATTTGTCCATCCATCTATATATCTACAAATGTTTCTAACTCATCAGGCTCAAAATATTGAACGTCTGGACTCTTAGATTTTAGTTGCAAGTCATACGAAATAAATATTAAAAAAAAAATTCAGAAAAATCGATTTTTTTCGAACCATTTGGTTTACGGTTCAATTTGATTTTATATAAATGGTTTACAGTTCGGTTACCAAACCATTTAATTAAATAAAAAAATTTATGCAATTATTTTGTACATTTTTATATTTTTTTCCATCAATTTTCATAAATTTTATTCAATTTTTCATATTTTGTTATTCTTTATCTTAATTTTGTATCAATTATTAAAACTAAGTTGACTAAATTCCATTTAAAATTTTATATTTATTGAGAATAAAAATACTTAATGAAAATTTAATATAAACGATTTGAATCATAGACTAAATCAAACCAATTTTAATTAAATTTGAAAAATTTACGAACTAAACCCTATGGTTAGATTCTCCTTTAAAAAAAAAAAAACCAAACTATTATATTAAGTTCGGTTCGGTAAAGAGGCGTCAACCGTACTGAACCGAATCTTGCTTACCCCTACTCCTCATAACTTAAAAATTTTATGTACATATTCCCTAAACCATCATTGAAGCTCTAGAATGGTCACTTTTTATAGTTCTTTTAACTATGATATTAGGATCTTAACAATAGTTTAAGGATATTTATATATTTTAAAAAGTCATAGAAAGATGAAATTACTTTTTAAGAGTTTAAGGGTCTACTCTATTTGTATTTAACTAGTAATTTTAGGAGTATATTTACAATTATCCAAATTTGCAATTCATAAATAGATCTATTCATCTATATATATATATATATATATATATTATCGTATCATTAGCTATGTATAATAATCTAGCTAACTTAAACTTGTTTAGGTTAAGAATGTAATGCTAGGTAAGATCTCAATTTAGATTATGGATGACCTAGGCCGTTTACCTCTAGCATCATTGAAGAATCCTATACCAAAAGTTCATAATTTGCTTTGCAAAGTCAACAAGGAGGCATATGAACCCCAATTTGTAGCGATTGGACCATACCATCATTACAATAACAAGTGTCGATACCTAAGCTTTATGGAAATGCAGAAGTTGTGCTATCTAGACCAAATGCTTAAAAGGAAAGGAGAAAATAGAGTTAATAGGTATGTACAAGCTTTAAGTAAGATAGAAGTTGAAGCTCGTCAACAATATGTTGAACATGTCGATCTTACGCTAGAAGAATTCATCCAAATGATGTTACTTGTTGCATGCTTTATCAATGAGTATTTTCGTAAATACTCAAGATGATGTGAAATTGAAGATGACCCTCTTTTTCATGTTCCTTGGATGGAGCTTAGCATACGACGAGATTTATTACTACTTGAAGATCAACTTCCATTCCTAGTCCTTAAAAAGTTACATTACTTGATAAGCAATGAGCAACATTATTTTACTAATCTTGCTTGGAATTTCATTACTAAAGGAACCAAACGTGAATTGCCAGAATGTGATTGTAAGCATCTTCTTGATCTTTAATATCAAAAAATAATAGCTAGGTTTCCACCAGTACAATTCACATATTTACCGATAGAACATATCATAGTTAAACATTCAATGTTTTCAGCCATAGAGCTTATAGAACATGGAATCAAATTCAAAGTAGTAAAAAATGGCGACATGTTTGAAATTAAATTCAATAGGTGTACATTAGAGATCCTGACTATTAAAGTTGAAGATCATACCAAAGTACTTTTCAGAAACTTAGTTGCTTATGAACAGCATCGCCAAGGTTAAGATGGAGAAATAAAGTATGTGACTGATTATGTTACATTCATAGATTGTTTGGTGAATACTCCAAATGATGTCAAATTGCTTCATCAAATGAAAATTATCGATAATTACCTTGGTAATGATGAAGCAGTTTCAACAATGTTCAACAAGAAGGGTAACTATGTTAGTTTTAATTAATGGAATTTCTACTATTCAAGGATAATCTCTGAAGTGAATGAGCACTGCAAAAGGAAACCAAACCGTTGGATTGCGACATTGAGAAGGGACTATTTCAATACTCCATCGGCATCCCTTTCGTTTGTTGCAGCATCATATTACTTATTGCCACAATAATGTGGACTGTTGGCACTATGTTATCTATCACATAATGGATTAAGAGAGCTTTCAAATATATAATGATTGTAAGAATGTTTTAGCTGTGACAATAGAACGTGGTTTGTATGTCAACTCAATAAATAACTTGCTATTGTGGTATTAATGTCATGTTCCTTTGGTAATCTCGAACTCCTAATGTAAATTTGCACCATCTTTGATTGCTCATGATGATGGAAATATGAGAAAGATTGCTTAGGTGTACAAAAATAGTACCAAAAGCTCATTCTATTTTTCCTTTATTTTAATTACATAAGATCCAATGAGGATGAGCACTCTAATAAAAAATTAGTTTGGACTATAAAGTTGGTAACACATTTTTGTCATCCATGAATGGAGAATAAGGTCTAAAAAAGAGAAATTAATATATGAGAAGATTGAAGAACAAAGTCATTGATTTAAAATGAAGAAATAAGATCATTATAGGCAACAAATCATTGAAACTCAAACAAGCATAAATATTTTAATAGCTATCTTTAGACTTTATAATGGGAATTATTAGAATAAGTTTGGATTTGGTCATTTGAAAAGATTTGAAAATATTGAAGAAACATATCTAGCAGTATAGATTTGATGATGGAGAATAATTCCTAATTTAATTTAACTATTTGAATAGGAGACTCGTTTTTAAGTTATAATTTGGTCACTTATTCCAATACCATTACTTAGTGGATTTAATTTTTGTACTTTACAAAAATTTATAATATCATGTAATAATACAATGCTTTTATGATAACAAGAAATAAAATTACTTTCTTCTTAAGTAGTAAAATTGAGTTGATAAATGAAAGGAAAAAAAATTAAAAAGATTAAGAGAGTCACATGAAATAATAGATACCGATATTATCATTTTTTAAATAAAACATGCAAGTGACTATATTTACCTTCTCTGTTAATACAAGTTGGATAGCTTCATATAATCAAGAGATAAAAATTGTTACTATCCAATTTGTTTCTTTACTTCATGCCAACAGTTTCAAGTTATCCTCCTTCCCTCCATCAACATGATCACACTCACCACATCTCCCTTCCCCATCTCCTTCCTCAGCATCGCTACTGCCATTGCATACCCACTAATCCTTAGAGCCAAAACCTTAACTCTTTAAATGTCAACATCCCTAAACCCATTAGAGGGTGAGTTTCTTTAGCTTATATTGAGCATTAAAAATGGTTCTATTGCTCACTTATTGGAGATGAAGATGGCTATTCAAGCAGATACCCTAGGCTATTTCTATGATCATTAACTTCAATGTAGGATACATTGTCAATATACTTGACCTATTTGATATATTAAGTGGTGTAACAACTTATGACCTTTCTGGTCAACATTCCACTAAGTCTTAGATTTTTTCCACACGGTGGCTCTGCCTACATGCAATAGTAGTCTTAGGATGTTAAGAAAAACTTTTAAATCTAATACCAATATAGACTACCTATTTCAATTGTTGTCCTTTCTAAAATTTCATACTAGTAATTGAAGCAACAGAATGTTATACGCAACATTACCTTGTTTACTAATCCTACAGGCTTGATTAAGTTAAGCGATTAGTTAGGCAAGGTGTGCGGTGTAAGACATTATAGGGGTAAAATACAGATCAAGTCATATTATGAGAGTAATGTGCCCATTTTATAAGTTCAAAAATGATTAGACATCAAATTATTAGTATAAATGATAAGAATGGTGTGTCTATAATACAAATATCTTAACAAATTACAAAATGACATGTATATAAGCTTGTTACCGGCTTTCACATTTAAATGGAAAAAGTATGATAAAGAACCTCTATATTAAAAATCAATCTAGTCCTCTATGTTCTCATTAAGTGATTTAATTAAATTCCCTAAACTTATACTTAAATTTCCAATCATGCCCTTTACATTTCTAAGTAAATCATTTAACTCCAACTAAGTCCTTGTGAAGTATGACTAAAAATATAGGAATTGCATGGTGTATAATCACATAAACATAGAGTAATTAAATGATTTACTTGAAGTAGAAGGGATTTAGTTAAATTTTTTCATTCTTATGGAAAACTTAAATGATTCACTTGATCTATAAAGAAATTATTTGACTTTTTAACATTAATATAAATGACTTCAAATATACTTATAACAAACTTAATTTGTGAATAAGCCATTATATAATTATTCAATGCAAGAACTTACCTCTTGTATGGGAAATGACTAATTTGATTCTTCGAGGAAGGAATTAATTTAGCAATCAATCTCATACGTCCTCTTTGAAATTAGATAATCAAATCCTAAAACTTCAATTTCAATAATCCAGAGTCTTAGGAACGTTTTTTTAACAATGAAATTATGTCTTAAAATGTTAGAGCAAATTAAAAATATACTATCTAAATTATTCGTGAAGTCTAATAGATCTCTAAATTTTTGAAGTGTAATTTCAACTTCTCATGATCTTGGAAAATGCATAACTAACCCCTAACTTATTGCTAAATCACCAAAAGAGTTGTGCGATTTTAGCAAGTCTGAGAGTTATATGTATATTTTTAAAAATTATGAGAAGATGAAAATGTACTTCAAAGTTCAAGGACATATCAATGCTTGATTGATATTTTAGAAGATATACTATAGCATTTCCAAAATATTATGACTGGTTTATATTAACAAAAAGCTCATTCTTTTTAAGTTCCATTAAATAATTAATATGGCATGTGACTTAGATACCGTGTGATAAGAAAAACATTCGTGATATTATCATCAAATAGCATATCAAATTTTATTACATGTTTTTAAAAGTTTTACAACTTAACTATTGACTAAAGCACTTGGAAATGGATGGTTGAGAAAAAGTACGATTAAGTTTACAACTATTGTCCCTTCTAATATTTTAATATATTATAACATGTGGTAGCTAGGGTGCAAATGAATCATATATACTCATAAATTATTTAAGTTACATTTAATAAGAGCCGAGTTAAACTTGAACTCAAACTATTAAAATAGTTTATCGAGTCGAATCCAAGAGTTGTAATGTTTGGATTCATCGACTTGTATGTTGTTGATACGTCATCTTAGACATGACCTTCATGCCTAAGCCGACCTCTTTAAAACATGAGCCCAGTTCTCGAGACCTAATCCAACTTGCTTTTCCAAGTCGAGCTTCTTGTAGCTTGGATGTCTTCTACAAAATTAATGCTAGATGACGAAGAGTTCAACTAACTTTACTCAAATGAACAGGATGGATTTTGACTTAATGAGAATAAGACCTTCGATGTCCTTGAGAACGTGGGTTCGAGCTATTTCCAACTCATGAAATTTTAATCATGCTACATTGGGATAAAGATGCAAGAAGTGTCTAAACTTTTGAATTTGTGCATTTTGATGCCTAAACTTTCAAAATTTGCATCTTAATGCTCACAATTTTAAAATTTGTTCAAACAAATATCTCAAGTTAATACATGTTAATTATTTTATACTACTTCGCATCATACACGGTGCTTTTTCCCCATAGAGTCATGGATACATGATATAATACATAGGCAATTAAAATAATAGTGATGCCCCTTAATAAATTGCCTTAAGTCCCTCTTCTTCAAATCGGAGGACAGAAATAGAAAGAGAAATAAGGGGGAAAAAGAGAATAAAAACATACATACCCCCAAGGTCAAACCTTCATTACTCCATCACCATCTACAACTCATAACTCTTTTCATTAGCACTGTCGACCTGCCATTGGTCCTTTCTCTGTTGACATCGGTCCTTTCTCTATTGTTGTCAAGGTCATGATAGCATCTCTATGTAATACCATTGATTTGTTGCACTGCATTTGCTTTTAAGGAGCATATTTTAAAGTCTAGATAGCTTATTAACATTTCTCAGATGCTTTGAAATAGTAAAAATAAATAGGATGTTTTTATTCAAATGCAATTCCTGGGTTATTGATATATCTTTAATTTTGAAAAGTTATTTGAATCAAAGGATACAGCTATATCTTTAATTTTGATAAGTTATTTGAATCAAAGGATACATGCTGTAATTAGTTACTTGAACTTGAGAGACAAAATTTTGAGCCAAACCAATCAATATGTTTTGCTACTTTCAAGAATGGAAAATCGGGAAAAACTTTTTCCTCTATTATAGTAGAATGAAATATATCCCCAATTTATGGACAACATGAGCTAAATATATACTCGGATTACGTCATATGCAAAAGATCTCTTCAATTTTAATTTGATGGAACCAAATTGCATAGGTATGGGTATAGTGATGAAAACAAGAACAATGTCATTATGTTTTCATTATCATAATTGAATGTAGGCGGGAGCTAAAGATTGGAAAAATATATTAAAAAAAAAAAGTTTAAACATACATATGTAGTGTTGCCCTTAGAAAGTCAAAATATTTGTCTTGATGAATATATATAATGAGAAATGTAACTCTCCTCTTGAAATGCATCAAATATCCACCAAGAATAACACAGATCTGTTAGTCGTTATGTAATATTTATCAACACTTATTTAAACACATTTTGAAATTTTAAGCGCTAAAACACAAATCTTGAAAGTTTTAAGACCAAACTACCTAATTCAAAAGTTGACTTTTTGTGCTGTTATCCCTATTGCACAGGTATAGCTTGAAACAATTGGCAAGTGGACAACCACCTCCACTCACTTTCACAAATTTTGGTGTTCGTCCTGAGGTCATGGTGCAGTAGTAGGAGATAGCTTAGTTTCATCCTTTACAACTAGAGGATGATGCTTTTGGAGAATGGGCCTTCATCTTCGCTTTGACATTTTTTGGCCTACATTACAATACTTTTTTCTTCTTTTACATGTAATATTGACCCAAACATTGAAATAATCATGTTGAAATATCCTATGATATTCTCTTTACCTTAATGTTTGCTCTCTTGCAGGTTTTCAACTACTCATTTAAGAACCTTAATCACCCTTTTAGGATATAAAAAACAACATGAGCCTGATAAAGTTGAAGTAAAGTTTAAATGTTAGTTGAATTAGTGTGTTACTAATAATATTATAATTAAAATAATATTTTCAATAAAGTATAATTATACAAATTTAATTGAATCTACTTCATGTTTTGAATTTTCAGATTAGTTTGAGCTTGACTTAATTAGTACATGGTCATAAATCATATGTGTTGATTAGCAATCTTAAGCTTAGGCCAATAGGCCTAAATTGACTTGGAAATTTCCTAGGAGCTGCATGAGCAAGTCTAACTAGTTGGTGAATGGCTAGTCGGGATGAGCCAGCTTGAGATCTAACCACCAATGATACTCGTCAACATTACCTCATTCGGATGAGTCTTGTTAACTTGGCTAGCCAAACCAAAACCAACCTCTAAGAAAATAGATTTGATTTTTTTAGACTGGTATGACAAAGCCCCCTCATATCTTGTTAAGGGCTACTTGCCTAATCAATTACTTACCTAAATCAAAGCTATCTAAGCCGGTTACCTAAGCAATCTGTCCAACCTGAAAGTTACCTTCCTAATCTATCATGGTATACCTTGTTAATTAGAAAGTCTAAAGTTTCCTAAACAATAACTATCTCAACACCTATTAATAGAGGTGAGACCCTTAAGGCTAAGTCATCTAATATTGATGTTACTTTATGATTTCCTCATCACTTTTTGGATTTGAGTGCCAAAATGACCATGCTGGAATAATTTTTAGCGTATTTTTGGAAGTTGCATGAGCTTCAGGCCAAAGATTGGAGGTCAAACACTTGAATATTGAAGCCAAAAGCTTAATCCTAGACTTCAATAAAATGTACATTCGACAAAATCTATTGACTTAATAATATAAAAAATTAAGATTATTCAGACATGTTAAAAAGTGATTATAATCCTTTTCCATGCAATACAAAACCATGGCACATTATCTTTTAAGTCAAAAAGTTGACCCTTTGTAATTTTTACTTCTTAGTTCTTACCAACCCCCTTCCTCTTTAACATGATTACACTTGTACCCATTGCTTTGCTTTTCCTCCTCCTTACACTACCTCTAGCACCATCGCATACTCGCCAATCTCTAGCATTGAAGCAGTCGACTGTTTTGACCTCGACATCCCTAAACTTGCTCGATGAGAAACATACAATGATGGTTGAATAATCAACATAAGTCATAGGATGACTATATACATACTTAAATGGGAATCAAAGGATGGAATCAATGACTTCATTTGGCTTGCAATGGGTATGGAAAATGGGTCCCTTACTAATGGCTCGAAGATGAAGATTGGTATTCACATGGGTACTTATGTGGATGCTCCTGCACATTTTTATGATCATTACTTTGATGTTGGATATGATGTTGATACACTTGACTTAGGAGTTCTCAATGGTAAGGTCGAAGTAAAGTTTGATTATGCTCTTGCTATCATGAAATAGTTGTGCAAAAGGCATTAAGGACATGAAATCTATTCAAAGGATTCTTGGATGACTAGAGGATCTAAGGTAATCAATTTGAATCCTTATCTTTTCCTTAAAACTTAACCCTAAAATCTTAAGGTTTGATCTAGATAGATTTAGAAGAAACTTAAGGGTTGGGTCTTAACTAATAAGTTGTAATCTTTATTGCAAACTGACAATTCAATATTTAAAGAGGAGTATTCATTGAAGTTTGGCGTGCATTAGAAATAGTGTAAGGTCAACTTAAACAGCAAACCTAAGCAAATAACCTCGAGGATTATGGTTGATCATCCTTATTTTACAATCAACTAAGCCCTTCCAAAGAGTTCCACTTGGCTGCCCCAAGCTATGGTTGATTGGCCTTTGTGGTTGACCCAAGCGATCGACTAACCTTCTTCATACTAGTGGTCAATCGACTTTTAAGCCTTAATCATAGTTTAAAGTGGAAAACTTAATCCTTAAGTTAAAGAATTGTGATTATTGAAAATTATCAAGTTTTGATCCTTATTACATATTATAGACATCTCATTTTCACCTCCTATGTAGTTTTAATTTTTGTTTTTTTTTTGTCCTAATTTAAAAAAAATAAAAAATTGAAAAAATGATAAAAAGACAAAAAATATAAATTTTTAGAAAAAGAAGAAAAAATTCAAAAAAAGATTAAAAGGATTGGGTTGTTATAGAATCTTGACTAAATAGTTGTTGAAAAATGCAAAATTGATATGATAACATTAAATCTAATAAGATCAGGTTTTGAAAACTAAATCTAATTTTGAAAAATTAATAGTGGTATTTGTAAAGGTTTAATAAGGTAGCCCTTAAACTCAAGAGATCTCATTTTTTAAATTCTTTTCAAAAAGTTTTTAGAATGCAAACTAGTGATTAAATTAGAGTCGATCTTCCCAATCAGTTCTAATTTAATTACTTTTCCCAGTTTTACTAGGTGATAACTCCAAAATTTTTCAAAATAAAGAAATAGCGTTTTCTTTAACTTTAGTTGAGAGTTTCAACTAAATAAGTATAGGATTTAGTTTAAATCAAGTTAAAGAAATTGAAATTAACATAAAGAAATCGGAAAGTTAAGCTCAACAGCTTGATGACTCCACTAGGGACATTAAGAGGGCTAACCATTTGAATTTTTTGAAATTAGGATTATTTTTCAAGAATACCTAAGTCAATTATTCATGTAAATTTTATTTTTTCTCTTGATTGTAAAATATAAATTAATGTACTAGCCTTTTTTATTACAGCTTACCTATAGGGCATATTAAGAGGGTTTAGTATATCATAAATGTATGGTAGATACGATTAAAACAAGGCCGTCTTAAGACTTTAAGAAGGGGGCTATTGTGTAAGATTTAGATATTGTGGGGCAACTACCTTCCGGGGCCCATCAGGTTACTCAACTCAAGTTTAGATGTGACCATATAACCGTTATTTTGAAAAACGTATAAGGTCATAGAACTTGAGAACTTTTAAAACACATCCTAATTACGTACATGAACCTTGACTAATGAATAAATAATAATAGGGCATGTTAACCAAAGGTAGTTATTATGTCAGAATTCCCATATTATCCATGTAATTCTCCATGTATATTAGTTCTTTGTATAAGATTCGTTCATTATTTCCTTGTATTTTATTTTGTAAATTATATCTTTGTAAATGTAAAAAAATTCCTTGTAAATTATATTTCTATGTAATATTATCCTTGTAAATAATAATGGAAATTCATTATAATTACAACCTTAAACCCTTAATATTGTCACATTACTATTTAATCGTTGATTCCTTGCATTTGTATGTTTTCATTTTACATTTTTTGTCCTTATCTTTAATCATGTTTGATAATTATGTCCTAATTTCTTAAAGTTAGGTTAAAAAATAATTACGTTTTACTATCATGTAAAATACTACATTTCTTTGAGATCTTGTTCTTAAGTGATCAAAAGTGAAAAGAAAAAAAAACAATAAAGAATTAATCTTGTAAAATAATTTTAGGCAGTTGCCATTTCACTAAGCATTCTATAAGCTAAGAATATTCGTTCCTCCATATAGATTAGCACCTTATAAATAAGCTTCCTTATTTAGCAGAAATAGGATGTAGAAAAGATCTTTGGTTCCATTGAATAATAATCAAGCACAATGTTAAGCTCCCTTTTCACTATTTTCTTTTCTTTTTTTTTTTTGCCATGATAATAAAAGTTTCTTTTGATATATTATTTTTTATTCTTTTGTATTCCTCTTTTGTAAATAGACTTTCAATATTGTTGTTTTATATGTAAATAAATTGTATAGGCTTATGTAAAGAATCCTAAGAAAGTAATCCCCCATGTATAATTTGATCACCTGATCTTTGTAACATAAAAGCCCTATCTTTTTCCCCCTCTCTCTCTCTAAAAGAAAAAAGAAGAAGAAAAAAAAAACAAGAAGAAGTTACTAACGTTTACAAATCCTTATAGGACTCAAGACAAACACGAACTACATGACCCATTAGTGCAACCAACTAAACATGAACCCTTAGCCCATCAAGGTAGTTAAACCAACTTAAAACCCCTAAGTGATCAAGTCCAACCATGAACCAAGTCAAAACATGAAGCCATGAAACACCATCCTAAGCTTGATCCCTAATACAAACAAAAAAGGCAAATTTACAGTCCCTTCTACATCAAAAGACGTTAATGCTGGCCCATTCAACTCTAAAAAATCGAACCCAAAATTACACATGTGAGCTAAGAGGCATTAAGACCTATAAGTCTAGGGCAATTTGAGTAAGAACGCAAAAGGTATAGGTCATTTGGTCTTTGAAATTTAATGAAAGGTATCATTTCATAGTTGGGCATGTTTCGAAGAATTGGGGGGCAAGGTCAATTTCTACCCTGTAGCAAATCAATCCCTAAATAGGGAATTGGTAACTCATTTTTAAAAGGTTTGGAATAAAAAGAGGTAGGCTATATCCTACATACTAACCTTTAAACACTTTGAGAGATGAGAGACATCATGTTGAGGGATTTTTAGACTCATTCCTTAAAGAAGGCCTATTTTGAATGTGATACATAGATCAAAATGAAGTTAGGCATTCATTTTGAAATCCCAAACACAATTATCCTTTATTAACCCTACTGAACCAATTTAGAGTGCTTTCAAATGTAAATCCCTTCAAAAACCACCGTACAGTAGGACAGTTTGGAGGTTAGGGTCATTGATTAGGAGAAAAGGATAAAATTAGTTTGTGCTTACCTTAGTAATAACAATTCAAGAATAACCTTTGTTTTTGATAAATTGTTTCCTCTGAAGAAGAGCTAAAGACCTCAAGACCACACATACTTTATCCAAGCCCATTCACTTGAAACCCATGGATTTAGGACTTTAATTCATCTAAAGACAAAGACTTGATAAAAGAGATTATTATTTTTGGAGAAAGAAAAGGAAGAAATAATGGGCGAAAAAAAAAGAGGAAAAAGAAAAAAATAGAAGAAAGAAAGAAAAAAGAGAAAAAAAAAAAAACTAGAAGAAAGAAAAAAAAAAAGAAAGACCTGAACATCAGGTTTGAGAAAAGCCTCAACTAAAGAAGACCCAAAAGCCTGAGTTATTTTAAAAACACAAGGTCTTAAATCACATTCCCAACCATTAACATTAAACCCCATATCATTTCAGAATTATACTCTAAATCACGAACACAAAACCTTCCTATCCATCTTAAATCACACAAGACCTTCTCACCCACAATACCTCCCTATTTAAAGCTCTTCTAATCTTAAAGAATAATTTATCATTAATAAAAACTGTTTTTGAATTTTCCTAAGGGTTCTTGACTTGTACACCCGGATTGGATAAAAGTATTTCTTTCAAAATACGCCCTCTCATTAATCTCTTTTCAAACCATTTGATTGAAAACTAATTCACAATACTGAATCGAAAAGACCTAACAGATTGATCAAAGCGTATCACTTGCAAACTAGAATATAATTTTTAAAATAGTAGTTAAGAGAAAAATCTAGACCGAGAGTATGTAAGGTAGTCCTCTTCAACTAGACTAATAGTAAGTTACCTTTTCCCTAGGAAATGAATTATTACAATCATAAGGCTTAACCAAGAAGCTTAGCATTAGACATTTTCAATGAATAAGAAGAATACAAGATACCCTAAATAGTTACCTAGGAAGGGGATGGTTATAGCACTTATTTCTTAAATAAGAATTTGTATCCGTTGGCAAACTTTCAAAAAAAAAAAAAAGTAGAAAAGAAGAAGAAGAAGAAGAAGAAGAAGATGATGAAGAAGGTGATGATGATGAAGAAAAAGAAGATGAGAGGGTTAAACCATTAGTTCTAATTGGGTTTCTTAAGGAAAGATTCGATTGTTTAGGAGTTATCGATAAAGCTAGGTAAGTGTTTTTGAGCTTTTATCATAAAAATGAGTTGATTTTATTGCATATGCATTTAACCTCTTCCTAGGATGGTAGCCGATCTCTAAGGCATTTAACCCTTATGCTCTCAAGTTTAGCTAGCTCATGGAGCGCTAACCTAATACCCTTTTTCAAGGATTTAGTTGGCTTATAGAGCACTGTCTCAATTCATTTTTTTTTCAAGGATCTAGTTAGCTCGTAAAGCACTACCTCAATTTATGTTCTGTTTTAAGTTCTAGCCAGCTCATAGAGCGTTAACCTAACTTAATTCTCATATAAGGCTTTAGCTAACTCAAGGTGCGCTTTGCCCATTCGCCTAGGTTAGTTAGCTCAGAAAGGCATGGTCAAGTTTTCATTTAGGGTCATAATCAACTTAAGGAGCACTTTACCCATTCACCTAGGTTAGTCAGCTTAGAAGAACATGACTAGGTTCTCATTTAGGGTCATAACTAGTTCAAGGAGTGCTTTGCCCATTTTCCTAGGTTAGTTAGCTTAGAAAAGTACGACTAGGTTCTCATTTAAGGTTATAGCTAACTCAAGGAGCGCTTTGCCCATTCGCTTAGGTTAGTCAGCTTAGAGAAGCATAATCAGGTTCTCATTTAGAATCTTAGCCAGCTTAAGGAGCGCTTTGCTCGTTTACTTAGGTTAGTTAGCTCAAAGGAGCATGACTAGGTTTTCATTTAAGGTCTTAGCCAACTCAAGGAGCACTTTGCCCATTTACTTAGGTTAGTCAGCTCATAGGAGCACAACTAGGTTTTCATTTAGGGTTTTAGCTAACTCAAGGAGCACTTTGCTCGTTTACCTAGGTTAGTTGGCTTAGAGGAGTGTAACTAGGTTTTCATTTAGGGTTTTAGCCAGCTTAAAGAGTGCTTTGCCCGTTCATTTAGGTTAGCCAGCTTAAAGGAGCACGACCAGGTTTTCATTTAGGGTCTTAGCCTACTCATGGAGCATTTTGCTCATTCACCTATGATAGTCAGCTTAGAGGAGTAGGACTAGGTTTTCATTTAAGATCTTAGCCAACTCAAGGAGCACTTTACCCTTTCAACTAGGATAGTTAGCTTAGAGGAGCACGACCAGGTTTTCATTTAGGGTCTTAGCCAGCTCAAGGAGCGCTTTGCCCATTCACCTAAGTTAGTCAACTTATAGGAGTATGACCAAGTTTTGATTTACGGTCTTAGTCAGCTCAAGGAGTGCTTACTCATTCACTTAGGTTAGTCAACTTAGATGAGCATGACTAGGTTTTCATTTAGGGTCTTAGCTAGCTCAATGAGCGGTTTTCCCATTCACCTAGATCGGTTACCTTAGAAGAGCATGACTAGGTTTTCATTTAAGGTTTTAACTAGCTTAAGGAGCACTTTGCCCATTCACCTAGGTTAGTTAACTTAAGGGAGCATGATCAGGTTTTCATTTAAGGTCTAAGCTAGCTTAAGGAGTGCTTTGCCCATTCACATAAGTTAGTCAACTTAGAGGAGCATGACCAAGTTTTTATTTAAGGTCTTAACTAGCTTAAGGAGCGCTTTGCCCATTCACCTAGGTTAGTTAACTCAAAAGAGTAGGACCAAGTTTTCATTTAAGGCTTAGCCAGCTTAAGGAGGGTTTTGCCTATTCACCTAAGTTAATCAGCTTAGAGGAGCATGACCAGATTTTTATTTAGGGTCTTAGCTAGCTCATGAAGCGCTTTGCCCATTTACATAGGTTAGCCAGCTCATAATGCACTACCCTCCTTTTAATATCTTTTAAGGTTTTAGCTAGCTTAAGGAGCACTTTACTCATTCATTTAGGATAGCTAGCTCATAGGGCATTACAATTCTTTTAGTACTTTTAGGGTTCTCGCTAGCCTATAGATGCACTACCCTTACCACCTTTCTTTTCAACTTTTTTAATTTCCAAATCCCTAACGGATTAGGCCTAATATAGCTAGCTAGTTGTAGTGTATCTTATGATCGAGTCATCTTTAAGGCAAAAATGGTGTCTCTTTTATCTTTATCTTTATGGCAAAGTTTTACCTAATCTTTACCATAAAGAAGAGCAGCTGTAGACAATTCATTTTTGCCCTCTACATAGTTTTAATTTTTGTTTTTATAGGGGTCCTAATTAAAAAAATAAATAAATAATTGAAAAAAGGATAAAAAGACAGAAAATAGAAAATTTTTAGAAAAAGAAAAAAAATTGTAAAAGAAAAAATTCAAAAAAGATTAAAGGGATTGGGTTATTATAGAACCTTAACTAAATAGTTGTTGAAAAATGCAAATTTGATATGATGACATTAAATCCAATAAGATTAGGATTTGTAAGATTCAAATTTATTTTAGATCTTTATCAATTTAGATTTGATTTGATCCAAAAGATGAGTTTTCGAGTCTTATAAATATGGATTGCACAGCGTGAATTAAAAAAAAAAAAATCTGATTACACACTTACACACAATTCCCTTTGTCTATTCTCCAATAGCAACCAACGCCACAAATTTACACTATCCAGACATCTCACATTCATTCACATTCACTATATACCACAACATCAATTCGTGCATGACTCTTATCCAATATGCTCGAACCTACTCTTTAGACCAATTCCATAGTTGTATATACTATAGACCAACCCATTCTCTTTCATTAGGTAGCCTTTGCCAATATTGTTTATTATTAGTATTGCTTTTTTTTTAAGTTTTAGGTAACTACTCTTATTCGCTTTGTGTACTTTGTCTTATAGATATATAATAGTGGTTTTTAATTATTGTTTATAGTTTATTTTATTTTTTATTTCACTATTTTGATGTGTAATTATTTTTAAGACTTAGACCAACTTTATTGTTATCAGGTCTTTAATTGTTAGTAGTTAGTTATAGTGTTGGTGTCTAGTGAAAATGTGTTAGGCTAAATTTTAGTTAAATAAGTTTTCTTTAGATTTCATATTTTCAAAATGGCATTTCTTATAAAATCTCATCCTTTGCATATTGTTTTAATTTAGAAAAATTAAATTAGGTATGTTAGGGTTTTCTAGGAAAAAAATCATTTTATCAATTATTCAGATCTTCATAAAATAAAAAAAAATCTTTAATTGATATTTTTTCTATGGTTTAGATATCTTTTCCGTTGTTTATGCTTTTTTAGTGTAGTTAGATATTTTTTTTATGATTTAGGTATCTTTTGTATAGTTAGATATCTTTTGTATGGTTTAAGTATTCTTTTTCATATAAAAGTTTTATCATGTCGCATATTTCATAAAAATCGCATTTTTAAGTCTTCAGGGTTTTTCTTGAAAAATAAAAAAAAATTATCACTTAGTTGTTTCTTTTAAAAAAGTAAAAATCTTAATTTGGAACTTTTCAAAAATTAAGTTTTTAGGGTTTTTTTTTAATTGGGAATAAAAGTTAGACTTTGAGAATTTTTTTAATAAAAATAAAATGGTTAATAAAAACGTAAATCTGGCTTAATTGTTTTTTAATAAAAAGAACCAACCCACTAAAATCTTTTTAAAAATGAATTATGAATGCTTGATCCTAATTGGTGGGTATGTAAGCATCTTCATGATGATGTAAAATTTGTAAAAACCTTAGTTTTCCATTTTTTTGTAAATTATAGCTTGAATTAACTATTTTTGTAAGTTAAATGCAATTTAAATCATCTATTGGTGAGTGAAATTTTTTTAAATATTAAAAAGGATGATTTTGAAAACTAAATCTAATTTCAAAAAGTTAATAGTAGTACCTATAAAGGTTTAATAGGTATCCCTTGTACTCAAGAAATAACTAAATTAGAATCGATCTGCTTAATTAGTTTTAATTTAATCACTTTTCCCAGTTTTATTTGGTAGCAACTCCAAAATTTTTCAAAATAAAGAAATAGAGTTTTCTTTAATTTTAGTCGAGGGTTTAAACTAAATAGATATATGGTTTAGTTTAAATCAAGTTAAAGAAAATGAAATTAACATAAATAAACCGAAAAATCAAGCTCGATACATATCGAATTATATGTATTGATTATCATCGTGAGTTTTGAGTAGGTTTCCAAGTACCTTGTTACTATTGTATGTTATATACACATCAATGGACTAGACTAATAAATATTTGACTTATAAAATATATGTGATATTATGTGTATCTACCTAGACCTATAGGTGGCAACTATGAATGGGAGTATAGTGGTCCTATATGTTTTAAATGAAGTGGTTAGACTAGGTGCTAAGGTCGTTGCATTTAATTGACAGGTTGTCGATATGAGGATGTCATGATTGATACAATCAATGAATATGAAGGAAACAATAGTAGTCTTGTCATGACCCTAAAAGGAGACTAGTAGGATTGTCTAAAATTTTCATATCATGTATATACCCATGATTTCATGATTTAAAAATCATCTTGTAAGTCAGAAGTTGCAAGATTCTAAATAATTAGTCACTAAAGTTTTTATTTATTTATTTAATTAACTTATGACCACATATATATAATTATGGATATTCGATAAGCCACAATCCATCAAAACCGCAGAGAATTGATATCCCTTACCAAACAATAAGATTAGGTAGTAAAGTTCTAAAACTCATACTTATTAAAGTCATAAAATTTAAATGCAATATTAATAATTATATATGTATATAATAATTCAAATGAACTATATAGTATGTCCTCAGAGTCTAACTTCTATGCATCTCGACGTTGGCACTCAACTTTCAGTTCTTAACCCATGCCCGATCATCTAGCAACCTATAGGAGAAAACTATTGAGGAGTAAGTTACAAGAGCTTAGTGAGTTATCTCTCATACTATACTAGCAATCAAGTTATCAAACAGTTTATTACCAAACATATGAATGCATAAACAAGCAGTATGCTAAACAGTATATATACAGTTGACCGATGCTGCATACAACATCAAATTTAATGCTCTTTGAAGTAAGGGTTGCAAATACATCAGCATCGATCACAATCAGGCTCTAGCACCTAGGTTTTTAACCTTATATCATTATATATATGAATTCCCTGTTTCACAAAACAGGTTTCTATTTCCAATAGTCAATAGTATACAAATATCTAGGTCTAGCGGTGAGATGGCTCCTGTAGTCCATGCTCACACCCTACAGCGGTAGTCTCTAGATGCGACCCCCAGTCACCTACGGTTAGCATCTCTGGTGCCAATAGAACTCATGAGCCAAAAATAGGGTCTTATTGTACCAATGCTCCTGCATTGTACTAATCAAATCATGTGGGAATCCATCCCTCTAAGGTCCTTCATTACCAACCGCGTGAGGTGACGGCCAGAACATTATATACAATGTTCGTAATCTATGTATGATCCGTTTAATTTTAGTTGAGTTGAATATGATTAAGTCAATTTATGAGGTAGTCAAACATTATCAAAAAATCATTCAAGTAGTGCAACAATCAATTATATAACCAAATCTTCAACTACCACATTTAACAGTATTTTGCACAGTAATCAATCAATATCAGTCACATGCATAACCCAAAACCCCATGCATCAAGTTATTAATATTTAATTTATGTGTACTAACTATAAGCACAAAACAAGTTTAGAGTCATCGGGAGCACTCACTTGGTCATAAATGATATCAGGGATTTTAATAGTCCAAAGGTAAGTCGGTCTCAATTTCAGGATCACCTAACAGTCAGGGAATATGGAAAGTAATAAGTTTGGGAATTAAATAACTGAACTAGCATGCTAAATCGTACTGTTTACTTAAATCGATTATTGATTTACGTAAAATTATCGATTCGAGCTTTGTATCAAATTGCGTATAACTTTTTCATTTTAGCTCGGATCGTCATGAACTTATAGTCCATTTTGATCACTTTTGAGCGTATTTTCTTATAGCGAGGTCCGTTTTGGATGTTGTGACTCACAATTTGAATTGTGACATAAAAATATCACAAAATTTATTATTTTAGTTTAAAAATTATAAAATACTAATTTTAGCTTTTTCTTAATATATTTATGATTTAATAAGTATTTAAACCATATATTTGATATTTTTATTATTTTGAGCATACTTTTCCTATTTTTGAGATTTCAGCTTTATTATGTAATATCAATTTTTATTCTAATATCTTCTATTTATTATATTTCTAATAATTATGTATTATGTACTATTACTTATTATGTATATAATAGATATCTAATATTTTTATCATTCTAATTACCATCTCCCAACATCAATTATCATTTCAAAATGTTTAAATTCATCCTAAATCAGATTTTACACCTAATTACCCTAATTTACAAAATTTACTTAAAATTAATATTTTTCCCTATTACTTATTTACTACATAATTAACCTAATAATTACATCTAACACCCTAAATGCTACAAGTTTCATACTTCATTAGATTTCAACATCCTAAAACATATAATTATTCACTAAATCAGTAATTAACCATTTAATTACTTAATTAACTCTAAATTACCCATTTTATGCCTCATTTTAAGGCCTAAAAATTATCTAAAAATTTTGAAAATTCATTTTTGAAAATGGACTTCATAGTAATGTTTTATATCATCTAAGTAGTCTATACAAAAATTTTGGTCTCAAAACTAAACTCCTAAGGTCATTTATTTCTAAACTGAAACATGCTCGGTTTTGTATAATTTCTTAAGGATTATATATCACGGGACATATTTTCATCAAAATAATATTTTTTATAAAAAATACATAAAAAAATTCCATAATAACAAAATTCATAATTTTCTAAGAATATTTACTATTTTTACAAAATTACATAAAATCGGGCTGGAAATCTAACTCACTGATTTGGGTAGCTTTGGCCACCATTGGTGGCCATGGGTGTGTCAACCTACCTAGGTGTTGCCACTACCGTATGTTGGTGGTAGCCGTCCACTTTCAGCTGCTTGTTGGGTTTAGGTTCTCCTTAAAAGCCCCAATTGCATAGATTTTTTGTAATTTTTTCTAAAACCCTAATTTACTCTCAATTTCGCCTCTCTCTATTTTTCTAAACTTCTTGACATTCAAAATGAGCTTCTAAAAAATTTTGAGTATTTATAGAGCTTTAGGGAAATTATTGTGTATTAATTTAATTAGACAATTACCTTATCTTCTTCCAATTTGACTTTTCTATTATTCTAATTTAATTGGCTAATTTTTTTCTTGTTTTCCCCAGCTGCCACAACCCAATTCTGGATCATTCCTTATTTTTTCTGATTTTTATTTATTTTTTCTTAATTAATTATGAATTTTTTTAATTATTTATTATTATTTTAGCATGTTTCGTATATTTTAAGTAATTACGCGTATTTCTACCTACATGTAAATTTATATATCGTACAAATAAATATTCTTAAATATTATTTAGGTCATTCTATGATTTTTAGTATACATATAATTTATCTCTAGTGATTTGTTAATTATTGGAATGCATTTTACGCATTTTTAATAAATAATGAGTTAAAAACTTAAAATTTGAAATTTTTATATTATTTTATTTTATTGCTTATTTTCTTAAATTCGAACTTACAGGATTATTTTTACTAATATTTTTTTTCTTTACTTATAATTTAGGCTTGATTGAATCTTTTAACTGATCGAAACCCTGAGTAACTAGTTGTGGGGCTTACATTCCTATCCCTCTTAAATAGTTAAATTTGCGGGGTTTACAGGTCTAATCAATAGAGCAAATGCGAATTAGAACAATATAGATAAACCTAACAAAATCATTATGAGATGGTTATTGTTTTGGCAAATCATGGCAAGAGTAGCCTTACAAAGTTTGTGGATATGTGCGTTATAGTTGATGAGCCTATGAGCTTATTTATTTTGTCATAGGTGCTAAGCTATGCATTTGGCATAAAGTGGAAACTTAGTAATTTTGAACTTAAGTTGTTAAGGATATATTATGTGTTTAGACAAATTTTAATTTGATAATTAGTTTATGGCATTCAATAAAATTATAGGCCCATATGCGAGCGTGGCATATATGTGCGGTTGCATAATAATTATGTACTAGTTTTCACTAACTTACTCTATTGTGGTTCCATGATTTAAGATGATGATGACATATCCTTTGATTTGGTAATTAGATTAGTTGATGGATTATGTAGATTTTGGTTTTGTTTTGAAGAAATTTGTTAGTTAGCTTTATAAAAGACTTGTAGATTTATGTTTTATTTGGATTATGTAATTCCATTTAATAATTATAGGAAGTTTTGGAGACTTAATAAAATTGTGATTGTTAATAGAGGTTCTAAGCTTTTATGTGTTCACATAACCAATGTTATAAAAACCAAACCAGATCAATCTATTGAACTGATCCAATTGAGAATCGGTCACCAATATGGTCTAGTTACTTCTTAAAGATCAGATGAACAAAGACCCAATACCACATTAGCAATTCGGGTGGTTAAATCACTAAATTGGTTAACATAAAAGATTAGGCCAACATTTAATTAAAATTTTGGAACTAAAAAATTAAATAACCATAGGCTTAGTTTCTAAAGTTGTGAATTAATTTGGTGTATGGAACAACTTTCAGGCTAATGACATTAACATGGGTAAGGCAAATTGTATTTATAGGCAGTCACTTAAGGATTGTATTCTAATTGGAGGAATAAAGTACTACCTACCTAATCACTTATACTTGATAATTTAAATTTCTCTTATCCATATTGTATTTTTTTTTTGTTTTTACCACATTTTTCATGACCATATGATTGTAAATAGCCAAACACATTAGGAATGCACATACTTGATTCATCAGAAAATGAAATTGTAAATATTACGTGATTATATATTAAACAAGTACCGATTAATTGACGTATTTTTTTTTTTCACTTTTTCATGATCGGTCATTAAGGTTTCGTTTGTATCAAAATTTAAAACATACAAAATTTCACTTATCCTTAGTTCTCTAGTTAGTTTACATGTAGATTTTGGTTTGAACATATTTCATAATTCATCTCTACAAAAAGAATAAATATTTAATACTTTCATCTCTAGAATTAATTCCAACTAGTATAATTATTGATAATTCTTTCACTTTTATGATATATTATCATTAGAGTTGATTGTTATTCTTTGTAATTAAAAAATGACTTATATTTCTTCATACTTAAATATGAACTATATCATTATTTTTATCGACCTTGATTTGATCTCGAGTTGACCCTGCTTCAAGCTACCCTTAATCCTTTGACTTGTCCATGTTAATCCTTTAATCTAAGTTTGACAACAGTGCATATGGCAATATGAGTATGTGATGGAATCATTTCATCCTATACACGAGTGTGATGCATAAGCTCATGTAGTAAATACTAACATGAATGTTTGGTTAACTTCACAGGATCAAAATCAGTAACTATTCTTTCATTGAAAAGTTATCAATGTCTTTTGTTTATAAAATAATTTTTGCAAAATTTCTATTTCTACCAATTTTGGAATTGCGATTACATTTTGCCCCCAAAGGATAATTATTTCTTTTTGGACTAAAGAAATAATTGTTTTTTTTTTCCCTTATACACTTTATCCATGAGAGTTTAATCCAAATAATTAAGCTAGGATGTATTGATAATTTTATATCTATATATATTGAGTCAACAATCTTTTATTTAACTCTACACTTTTAATATATAGTTTTATTTTTTTTCTCTCTCTCCAATATCATCTTTCTATAATATTTACATTATGTATTGATAAGTTTTCAAAAATATCTTCTACTATATATATATATATGTCTCTCTATTAACCAATAACCATTTATTCAACTCCACGCTTTTAATATATAGTTTTATTTTTTTGCTTCCTCTAACATTATATTTCTACAATATTTACACTATATATTGATAAGTTTTCAAAAATATTTTCTACTATATGTATGTATCTCTCTCTACATTATACTATAACCATTATTTGATATCGTAATTCACTTACTATAATCAACTATCATAGTTGCTTTTTATTGTATGATTTTATGGATTTGATGAATGGTAGCTACTTTTTTTCTTTATTCTTATATTGTTTATTTAGATTCTTGGTCACATATGTGCATGTTTTAAATTTACGCTACTTATTGATAGATTTGTATCTATTTGATTTTTATGTAAAATTAGACATGTTTATTGAATTACTTTGTTCAATAATTTCCCATATTCATATTTTCTTCGTTACCTTTCTAAATAACTAGCCATTTATTCAACAAAGCACATAAAATGTGATTAGCATTATTAAGTGTCATATTTATAATGTATTCTTATATTCACACTTTTTATTTCCTACTTTCCTTACATTTTTTCAAACTACCTAAAGATTATTCTATTTCATATATCATTAGTTAGGTATATAGCTGGATAGAGTAATTGTCTTATACTTTTATAACATTTTGTACTATATAATTTTTGTATACACATCGTAAGTGCGTTGATGGCTAGTATATTTACAATCTATTATTTTAAGTGCAAATGAACAAAATAATAGGTTATTGAGCCAAGTAGGAAATTTATGTAAACAAAATAATCATGTAACATGATATAACTGACAATAAGTAATTAATGCATTTTACCAAAAAAAAATAGAAAAGGTAATCAATGTAACGTTCATTTTTGTTGACCATTAATATAAGAAGGTTGAAGAAAGAAAAGTAATTAACTTAAAGTGAAAAAATAGGATCATTATAAGTAGCAAATCATGGAAAGTAGAATAAGTGTAAATCAAGTGCTCTACATATTTAATAGCTAGTTTTACAAAAATTTATAATTTCATGCAATAAAGCTATGCTTTTATGAAAATGAGAAATAAAATTGCTTTCTTCTTAAGTACTCATCGGTAAAATTGAGCAGATAAATGGAAAAGAAAATTAGGAGTCATATGTAATAATAGATACCAATATATTATTATTTTTTACATAAGTTACATAAAAAAAAAAAAAGTGTAACCAACTTCACTTACCTTCTTTGTAAATACCACTCAATAGTTAGATAGCTTGCTCATGTTCCAATTAGGACGCAAGTCTATGACAAATTAATTTGTTCACTTCTTGCCATCGGTTTCAAATTGTCCTCCTTGCTTCCATCAACATGATCACCCTCATCACATTCCAATTCTGCTTCCCCTTCCTCTTTCTCACCATCGTGACCACTACTACCGTATATCCACCGATCCTAAGAATCGAAGCCATCAACTGTTTGGATGTCAATATCCCTAACATGTTCGACGAGAAACATACGATGATGGTCAAATTATCAACATAAGTTATTAGATGACTATGGACATGTTGGAATAGGAATCAAAAGATGGGATTGGTGAATTTGTTTGGCTTATAGTGAGCACTAATAATGGTTATCTTGCTATTTTGTTAGAGATGAAGATGGCTATTCAAATAGGTACTCGTGTAGATGCCCCAGGCCATTTTTATGACCATTACTTAAATGTTGTGTACGATGTTGATATGCTTAACTTGTGACCTTAAAGTAGTTGCCTCCATTTAGCTATAGTTGTTCACATCTCTTATATATTAGTGGCCAACTCCATGTGCTCAAAAGCTTCCACAATAAATGAAAAAACAAACAAGCAATAGTAATACACATGTGATCTATATTTAATAGTGATAGTGTGACATCGTTCGCATATCTCACTAATGTTTCATGTGTTAGTGTTCGAATTTGTTGCATTTTTAGATTACTCAACCATATTGCATTCAAGAGCTTTGGAAACTCTATATATAAGTACCCCAATGACCATATATACTTCCAAGCTCTCTCATTCTTACCATCCCACATCTTTCTTTTTATCACTAAACACCCTTATGTGTCAACAATGGAATAGGGAAGAATGAAAACGTTCATATTGAGTATTTCCTTAACAAGATTCAGAAAATATTGAGCTATCATGCTAAAATTGAATTGTAGGTCATCTAGACTAATCATGGATTAAGATCGATATGCGGGCCTTCAACTATAGTAGTCATAATTTAGTATATATGCATTTTCGGCATGCATGAAGTTGCTATCTAAATTCTTTCCCCCTTTTTGTACAAATAACTTACCATAACTCTTATTAGACTCCTTAATGGAGAAGTTGATGGTGACGCTTAATGTGATGTATCTTAATTGTTTAAATCAAATTTGCTTTCTTTGCAAATTGCATCCCTTTCTTTAACTTGTCACCAAAACAAAAATTTTTTGGACCTATGAGCTTATTTTCCTCACAAGTTATATAACTATCACTACTAATTATTGGATAGACATGTCGATCAGCTCAAGTATGAGATAAATGGGCATTTCAGTACCTCAAGTGTACTATATAGTGAAATTAGTGGTAATGGATCCATTAATATGTCGATAGCAAAATTATTGTAAGCGACACTAATTACATCCTCTTCATCTATTAATTCTTTATCTATATCAATAAGATGATCTTGTAAGATCAGGCCAATGTTCTAGTTAAGATCATCTTCAAAATTAGTCAAATTAATGTCATGATCGTCATTTTCCTTTTCAAATAAATATGGTTGGTGATTCCACAAATTGTGGAAATTAGGAGGATGAAGGAGGTACAATAGATTTCCAATTTCTTGCTCAGGTGGCATAATGGAGCTTGTACCTTAATGTACGAATCCTTCAATGTACATCCCACCTACTATTCCACCATATAAATTAGATCTTTTGCATCTTCATCATCAATGATAAGCAACACTAAATAGTGATATTGTCACTCACTATTTTTTAATATGTAAGATGTTGCAAAACACCTCCACTTGATGAGTATTAGCACGAATTCTAATATGTGTGCAAAAATTCTTCATAGCTTATAATGGTTCTCTCTCTCATTTGTTGTCTATTATAATGTGCCCCTTCATCATTGTACAAAACATTCCTATGGACATATAGTACAAATCGGAAAATATTCACCATTTCAACCAATCAAAAGGAACAACATGGAGTTCAAAATTAGTAAAAGAAAATGCAACTAGCAATGATTTGCCTCTAAAGTCATATTTACACTTTATTCATAAAAAAAAAAAAAAAATTTGTAGAAGTTTCATTCAAACAAACTAAAAATAAATAATTTGATGAAAATTTCACCAAAAAAAAAAAAAAAAAGACATTGCGAAAATTGATCTTCCTTGGTGGAATTAAGCATTGGAGCGATAAGGAAGTTTCTAAAGTTGCGGTTTATGTCAAGAAGGTGAGTTTGATTTTTTAAGAGAGAAGAAATTTTGGTTAAGAAAGAGAAGTTAAAAATAAGAGAGAGATAAAACAGAGGAAATAGAATGGAGTAATACCATACTAAAGCAAGGTAACATAAATAGGACAAAATCCACCATATAACATAATAAAAACTTGAGTTCGATTTTAACTTGATGAAGATTTAAACTTTAAGTTTGGGTTAGCTCAAATTAGTTCTTAATAAATTTAAACTTAACTCAATTAAGCTTATTTACATTCAATGTTTTAATTTTTTTTCTTTTTAGCAACAATAGTATTGATATGCAAATTTGACTTAAACTCAACTAACATTTATGCTTGACATAAGTTCAATTAGTCTTGTAAACTAATTTAGTCAATTGTCATTAAATTTGAGCTCAAATAGCTTAAGCTCGGATGAATTGTTATTGAAAGTAACTTGTGTATTAGTCTAACTTGTTTACACCTAAAAGTTTAGCATGCTGGAGACCTGCATAGAAGATTGTCACTAATTTTGTGAAAAATATAATTTCAATCCATTGAGGTACATGAGTAATACAGTTCAGACGATTAAAAAAATGAAAGGGGAAAAAAGGGTCACTAAGCCTAAGATATCTTGCACCATGTTCATACAGAGAATAATGGTTTAAGAAATTGAAATTGACATTGGGCTAAGAAGTGGGTATCTTGAATATTGTAGTTTTAAAAATATAAGATCACTAATAATCAATTTTCCTAGAAGATAAAGCCAATTCCTAAATCTAAAATGGCCTTAGAAATGATTCAGAGATGATGGAGTTTTATATTTAGGCTCAACACAAAATAATGCTTAATAAATTCAGGTTCACTGAATGAATTTGTTTATATTTGATTTTTATCTAAAAAAAATAGAATAAGATTGATATCCAAACTAAACTCAAAATTGATTAATGATTAACTTAACCTTAAGTTTGATTGAGCTTGTGAACTAATTAAGTTAAATATCATATCACTTAAGTTTTACTTGGTAAATCACTCGAGTAACTCTAAGTAAATAATGAGCAAAAAAGTAGCTTGCAAAAATTTTAGGCTTAACTCATAGTCTAAAGTCCTAATTTGAACTGTTTTGCTGCAATTTGTTGTCTTAAAATTAAAATTGATCTTATAATTGTTGTTGTCGATATAGCTAATCTTGGTGACGTTCGCCTTCTTCATGGCTTTTTCCTATTCATAGACATTCTTTGCTTGGTAAGCACTCTTCTAATGTTCCACTTGTTCTTCGGATTATAATCAATTTATTTTCTTTTAAGCTCTCCATGTAATCACTAGCTCTTTTTGTTTCAATAACATATTATCTATATGTTTCTACCTCCTCAGGCTCAAATATTTAACATTTAAAACTCTCTTGATTTTAGTTGTAAGTCATACAAAACAAATCTTAAAAAAACGTTCAAAAGATTTTGCGAGTACAAGGAGAATGGAAAACAACAATGGAGTAACTTTATATTTATTCTCCCTAATCTATTGTTTCTTTCCTTGTTTTAGTTTCGTTTTCTGTTCTTGAAATTACGCAAGATTTACTAAATAACTTTTTTCTTTTTTATTTTCTTAAAAATTTACTCATGAAAGTTATTAGTTTAAATTAAAATAGGAGGCATGATTAAAGGAAACTCTTTAACTTGGTTACAATGATTCTGTTTATCCTCATTAACAATTTTCTTTCTGGACAAAGAGGAAAAAATTTTATTCTTTTCCCATCATTTTGCAAAATTTCATATTATAGCTATACAATGAAAGCTTTAAACAAATTGTATTGGTAAGATGTTAATAGATCGCTAAGCTAATAACACGCTCTTTTACCTCTTCAAAACATAAAAAAAAATTATATGCATATCCTTAAAACCATCATCAAAGTTTTAAAATTGTCACTTTTTATTATTTTTTTAACTATGATATTAGGATTTTAGCAATAGTTTAAGGCTATTTGTATGTTACAAAAAGTCATAGAAAGATAAAATTACCTTTTAAGAGTTTAAGGGTCTATTTGCATTTAACCAATAATTTTAGGAGTATATTTACAATTATCTCAAAGTTTTGCAATTCCTAGATATATATATATATATTATCGTATCATTAGCTATGTATAATAATTTAGCTAACTTGAACTTGTTTAGGTCATCAATGCCTACAATGTAATGCTAAGTGAGATTTCAACTCAGATTATGGGTGAACTATGCTGTTTACCTCCTGCACCATTGAATAATTCTATACTTAAAGTTCATAACCAGCTTCGTGGAGTCAACAAAAAGGCATATGGACCTCAATTTGTTGCAATTGGACCATACGACCATTACAATGGCAATCGTTAACACCTACATTTATGGAAAAGCAAAAGTTATACTATTTAGACCAAATGCTTAGAAGGAGAGGTGAAAACAGCGTTGATAGGTACATGCAAGCTTTAAGTGGAATAAAAGTTGAAGCTTGTCAACAATATGTTGAAGGTGTCAATCTTACACAAAAAAAAAAAAAAAGAAATTAATCAAAATTATCCTACTTAGTGGATGCTTTATCGTTAACTATTTTCTTAATTGTCGAGATGACATGTGAATGAAGATAACCTTCTTTTGCATGTTCATTGGATGGTGCATAACATATGACATGATCTATTGCTACTTGAAAATCAACTTCCATTCCTAGTCCTTACAAATTTATATGACTTGATATTCAATGAGCAACATAATTTTACTAATCTTGCTTGGTTTTTTCTTACCCGACAACCTACATGTTCATTGCAAGAACATGATTTCAAGCATCTTCTTGATCTTCAATACCAACAAATGATGGCTAGGGCTCTTCAATTTGAGTGAGCTGAAAATCTGTAAGCTCTTAAAATTGAGTTTAGGACAACCGAGCTAAGATTTAGGGCTTTTAGGGAAACTTATCCAATTGCGCCCAAACTTTATGACTAGAATAAAAAAGTTAGTCGAGATATTACAATAAAATTAGATTTTAGTAATAATGACCTGAAATCCCAATTTTGCCCTTAGAAGTTGGAATATTTAATATAGCATTAAAATGTTTGGAACTCCTAAAATCGAACTTAGATTGTAATGAAAACTTAAAGATAAGTTAATTGAGCTATAAAATGAGATAATATAGTATAATTTACTATATAAAAATACACGTAATTTTATGAGTATACCTGGTATAACTAATAATTATACCCGTAAATTAACCCTAAATTATGTAATTATATATTTATTGTGTTGAATTCATGAAATTAACTTTAGAACATATCCTAAAAATAAAAGATATGGTAGAAACTTAATTATATGAGTATAGTTATATATTACACGTGATATTTACAAGGAATATATACTTGTATATTAAGTAAATAATTAAGTATTAATAAAATATACTCAAAATACCTAAAAAAATTGCAAAATATTATCCAAAAGCCTTCCAATTGCTGATTCACGCCTGGAGATTGCTGGAAAACATCAAAGCTAGACAATTGCTGAATCAAAAGGTGAAATTACAAGCCAATGCCACCTCCTACTTGCAATTAATGAAGGAAAAAGCAAGAAAAATAAATAAATAAAAAATAAAGGAATTGACCTAAACAACTATAAATCTGTTGAACAAATCACTTTACATCTTTTGGAACCAAAAACAACAGAAATAAAAATTAGAAAAAAATTGAAGAAAATAAAAAGAAATTTAGAAAAAAGAGAGCAATTATCGAGTTGAGTTAGTTCCTAAGGTTTCCTTTGATCTGCTATTACGCCAATCCACCACCAAGGCTGCCAGAGATACCAAGAACAACAAGGTCAAATTCTTGCCTTGTTTTTTAAGAATTTTTAAAAATTAGTAAATCCACCCAGAAAATTATGAAAAAAATTGTACTTAGGTTATTTTAAACATGCTTTCATGTGATATTTTTATTTTTGAAAAATTCATAATGTTTAATATACTTTATTAAGAAATCTATTGTTCACCCGAATATATAATTGTAAAATAAATGTACTAAATAATATTGTTTTTAACTGAAAATTTTTGTGTAGGATGTGCATGATATGTAGGTAATTGCTATGTAGCCCAAATTTTGATTTGAATAATTTTAATATTTATTGAATTTTTAGGCCTGAAATTAACTCGAAAATAGGATGAAATTATGAATTTAATAGGAAATTATGAAATTAATTGATGAAATGGACATGTACTGATCTATGATAAATAGTAATAGTATTGAGTTAGATTGAAATTAATTGGGTACTAAAAGAATTATAATTGGATAATTTATCAAATTTAGGGGTAAAATCGTCAATATGAAAATATAGGCAATAGGTCGGAAACTTGAAACCAAGTGATAACTGAATTTCTTATATTTTTAGAAGTCCATGGAAATTTTCGGGGAATTATTTGGTAACCAGAACTATTTATTACGAATTTATTAAGTAAAATAGCTTAAATTACAAGTCGAGGTATATTTGTAATATTAATAGGCTAAAATGAATTAAATAGTTAAATAAAACCTATATAGGATTGCTGATCAAATTGGATTAAATGGAGATTTTTATTATATTTATTAATATTTTCTGATCGGGATACACTTTAGGTGTATTAGAAATGAATAATACTTATATTGTTATAATATAGGGACAAATTAGATAAAATATAATTTAAATCTGTAAATTATGCATAATACGATCATTTTTATATAATTATGTATAATTATATTAAAAACTCAAACTACCCGTTAAAAGCCATCTCTAGAGACAAGACTCGTAAAACGTATCATTAGGTCTCTACGAACTTAATGACACTAATTTTGTTGAAATCGGACAACCTTAAGTAATCTAGCCTATAACTATATCATATTAAAAAATATATACATTTCGGTAACCTTACCAGAATTAAAACGTGAATTAATAAATAAAAAGTACGTTTCGATACGATCAAAACGATATATAATACGTAATAGTATATATGATGTATAGTATCAATAATTAATAATTTAATTCGATATATAGTAATAACATGACTGCATATTATGGAAATAATATATATATACATATATAACCATTTTAGATTAAACCCTAATATTTTCGTAATTATTACGAAAACTAAATTTGGGCCTTTTGTGTAATTAAGACCTTTCAAAGACGGTTGACAATTCAAGTCAGCAATAGCGAACATCTAAACAAGTAAGTTGGGATTGTGACTTCACCGCTTGTTTGGGTACTATTTAAAGTATCCGGGGACTCAAGAGTATTTCTGGTTGTGTTTGTAATTAGATGATTATGCGCATGCTGTGTGTGTGAATGATATTCGGTTGTGACAGGAGTTCAACTCCTTGGTGTGCTGTTCTGCATATTTGCATGAATTCTGTATTGTGTGAACTTGTTGGTCACCCCTCATTAACACTAACAGTTATTCGATTAAAATGTAATTGGACATGCATAATCACCCATTAGGAGAAACGATTAAGAGTGTTAGGCCAAATACCGACTTCCTTCGATGAGGATAGCTGAAATGGTCTTTTCGCCATCCTTAGTCGAACTAAGTGATAGGCGAGGAGGTCGCGGCAAGGTTAGGGGCCGTGGTTCGAAGGCGGTCATGGGAGAAGGGTGTTCTCCATTGCACAAGCTCGAGTTTGGTCTGACTTGAGTCGCGATGAAACTCCTTAATCCGGGTTGGAGCGGATGTAATTTCTCTAACCTCACGGTGGACCGGATAACACTGTGCAATATTTTCATTTGAGTGATTGCATTGCATTTCATCATGATTATTAACCTTATTTGTGATTGTACAGTACTCTTTTGACTCCGTCTCACTTACTAAGCTAGTTGTGCTCACATCCCTACAGACTCTTTTGCAAGTGTTGAGTAAAGATAAGATGTTCCGGTACCACCGTTCCCAGGTTAGTGTGCTGCTATGTGGGAAAGTAAGGATCGAGGAATTAACTGAACCTGAGCTCTTGACTTTGTCTCTAAGTTTTGAGGAAAACTAATTGGGAATTCCCTGGGAGCCACTAGTTTTTCTAACTTATTGTATATAGACCGTAAAACCTGTGGTTTTTAATGAACTCTGATTGTAAACTTTACCTTTGGACGTGAAATGTTTGTTTAAATACTGTTGTGGTACTAAACAACAGGTTGTATAGAATAAGTATTTTGTAAAAGCTCTACCATAGGTTTGGATATTAACAGGTGTCAGAACAGACGTTTCAAGCTGGTTGAGTTGTGCGCCTTGTGTAAACTGCATCTACGATAGCAGCTGTGAGGTCAGCTTCTATCTTAGATTAGTTTACACGGTAGGACTGTTATGACTCTTATTGTTCGAGGCGTGACAAAATCCTTGTGGAAGGAACATCCGACATTCGATACATTTAGTGACATAGCTTACGGAAAATGGAATCCAATTCAAAGCGGTAGAAAATCGCCATAAGTTTGACATTAGATTCAACAAGAGTACATTGGAGATCCCAACTATTGAAGTTGATGATGAAACCAAGGGCACTTTTCAAAAACTTAGTTTCTTGTAACAACATCACAAAGGCTAAGGTGGAGAAATCAAATATGTGACTGATTGTGTTAAATTCATAAATTGTTTGGTGAACACTCCAAAAGATGTCAAATTGCTTTGTCAAAACAATATTATTAATAATCAACTTGGTGATGATGAAGTGGTTGTAAGCCCTGCAATCTAGTATTTGGGGTTGATATGTAAAATTTATGGTAATTTGGTAAATTGTCTAATAGAGCCCAAATTATACAATAAAGCTAGAAATATTAGTAAAAGTGTTTACATAAGTTTAAATTTAGGAAAATAAGTAATAAAATAATTAAATATATAATATTGAGTTATATACATATTATCTGTTATTTATTGGAAACGTGTAAAACAAGTTCTGGTAACTAACGAATCGATAGAGATAAATTATATGCATACTAAAAATCATAAAATAACATAAATAATATTTAATATTATTTATTTATACCATATGTATATTTACGTATAGGTAAAAATACTTGAAATTATTTAAAACACCTAAACTAAGCTAAAATAACACCAAAATAATTAAAGAAAATTCATAAAAAAAATATAAAAATCAATAAAAATGAGGAAATGTCTAGCATAATAGTTCCTTTTTCATCCTTACTTGAATTAAGTGATATGAAAAGAGGTTGTGATAAGGATGAGGACAATGGTTTGATAGATAGTCATAGAGAGAGCGGTGCCTTTATTACACAAACTTGAGTTTGGTATTGAGCTATTGCATAAACGTTGAAACTCTTCAACCCGGATTACAGCAAGTAAAATTACTTTGATTTCACAATGGATCAAACCTTTGCATGTTGCATTGTGTTTAATTAATTGCTTGAATACCTTGTTTGTGTTTGATATGTATTCTTAAGTCTCTATCGCTTGACTTACTAAGTTGTTGGTTACTCATATCTTTATAGATTTTCTTATAGGTACTAATTGAAGTACCTTAGGGGAGTGAGGATGAAATTAGCTAATCAATCGAGTCTTTAGAGTCTTTCTTATTAGCTCTTAGGTTTATGTAATGGTTATGTAATATTTACCTATGAGACTTCTATAGCATGTAAATATTTCCTAAGATCATAAGACAATATAAGTATATCTATGTAAATATGACTTTAAGTTTTTCGTTATATATATATAAATTTTATTAGTAACATTAAATGAGCTGTTTATTTCAAAGCAAAGAGTCATAGATGCCTTAATGTAAATCGTATTTACGATAGTGACTATGAGGTCAGTTATTATCATGGTTAGTTTACACGATAGGACTGTTATGATTCAACTGCTTTGGGGTATAATAGTGGTTTCAACAATATTCAATATGATAGGTGACTATGTTAGTGTTAATGAATAGAATTTCTACTATTTAAGGATTTTCTTTGAGGTAAGTAAGCACTACGAGAAGAAATGAAAGCGTTGGATGGCAACATTGCAAAGGGACTATTTCATTAGTCCATGAGCATCCTTGTCGTTGGTTGCAACAATCTTATTACTTTCAGGAACAATATTTTAGACTATTTATTATAAGTTATCTTACTATGAGGAGGACAAGAGGTGATACAATTCAACGTAGATGAACACACAACGTTCGGTATCATGTGAACTAAGGGGATGGGTTCAAACCTCGAGATAGTTTGAAGGATAAATGATAGTCAAAGGTTAAGCAGGGGTCCTCGTGTACCAACGGTGGATATAACGTACCAACGCCTCACATAAGCTCTGGTCACACTTGATATTACGTACAAATGTAGTTGGAGGTCACTCGCCACTAGTCCACATTCAATGGGCTAGATAAGAATAGTTGACAGTAAGCAAGATACATTTAGCTTACGCAAGAAGAAAAATGCCTAAATGTTGATTGTATTGACTATTGTGGCTAGCATAATATACAAGTATTTATAGGACTCAATTAAGGTAAGTCCTAGGATAGTGTAAATTACAAAAAGGAATCCAACTAGTAAAGGAAAAGGAATAATTTACAAGGATAATGTTGTAAATAAGCATTAAGAATATCCAATGACAAAAAAGGACAGTACGGGTGTTAGGAAAATTAGGGCTTGTGTCAGATGTCCATTCTATAGTCCTAATGACATTGCTAGTCGAGCAAAGCAATTTTTGAACATATTAAGTTGGGGTAAGTAGTTCATAACTCAACAACTCGGATGTTTGGTGCTAGGAAATGGTTGGTTTGGAAGGTCGCTCATTGTTGAGTTGGCCTTGGGTGGTCGGCTCCGAATAGGTGTCAACTCGGCCTCAGCATGCATCAGATCGGCAGTATATTGATTTGATACCTGGTTTTGGACAGATGTATTATGGAGGAGTTGACTCGGCTTAGCACATAAGTCGGTTATCTTGATAGCTTCTTCAATGATGTAGAGGGCAAAGTAACTCAATAGGATGAATTAGGAAATGCATTGTTGTTCTGAGTTCAACTCTCCTCGAACAGCTCGGTGAACCTGTAAACCCCGCAAATTTAGCTATTTAAGAGTAGAAGTAAATCCGAATACTATAGATGACTTGATAAGTCATTATAACTATGCAAGATAAAAATTTAATAAATCATAAATCTAAATATATTATAAGTAGTAAAAACCTTAGAAATTGATCAAAACCTTACATCGCATACTAAAAACCTAAAACTGACTTACACACCATTAACCAAAATTGAATCTGAATTTGATCGAAACCCTAAAATTATAAATATAAACCTATAAAATAATTAAATATTACTTAATAGTAAGAAAATTATAGTCGATTTCAATTTTCGACTTAATTGCCTATTCATGTGAAATTATAACAAAATCGCTATAATAACTTGTAAAAAGTATAGTTGTACTGAGTACCAATTAAATTGATAAAATTTCACAAAAATTTAAAAATTAATTTACGAGGAGAATCCTTATAATTTATATGAATCGAAAAATTATATATATTTGTTAATAATTTTCATTTTTCTTCTCTTCTATTTCCAATTTATCTCTTTTCTTTCTTCCATTTCCACTTCAATTCCTTATCCTGCACAAAATGGAACCAAAAATCAGCAAAATAAAATCCTAATCAAGCAGCCCACGTAATGGATTTCAAATGCTAAGTGTTGGATAATTAAACAAGCAAAAATCTTGCAATAATTATCTAAGATTTTAGCTTAAAATTTAAGCTAAATCCTCATGTGAATAAAAGGGAAAAGCTGGAAAAACGAAAAAATTCTGCACATTGAAAATTCTGGACAACAAAACCGTGAGAGAAAAAGAGAGAAAGAAAGAAGAAAAAGAAGGAGAAAAGAAGAAGAAGAAGAAGGAAGAAAAGAAGAAGAAAAATTAAAATAAATAGGTAAGTAAATTATTTTCTAGTATAGATTATATTATATAGTATATACATGTATAAATATAGTATTTGTATAGTATTTTCTAAATATAACATTATTAATACATGTATATGTACACAAATACATGAATTGAATAGTATCTGTATGTATAAAGCTAAGTATGTATACATGTATATACATAGGTATATTATACATAAGAATATGTGTTATGTATTTTTTTGTTTTTTAGGAATACATATGATGAGTATTATGTATTTTATTAAATAACTATAGTACATATGTATATTTTGTACCGAATATATATATATATATATGTGTGTGTGTGTGTATCCATGTATAATTATTTTCATATATATATGTATATATGTAATCGTATAGTTTATATATGTAGCAGTATATTTCCATAAGTAAGAATATATGTATATGGAATATATATATATATATATATGTATAATATAGAGTATATTTTGCGGTACACCGCATATATTATAAAATATATGTATAATATATAGTATACATATTTTATAATAAATACTATGTAAATATATATATATACCGAATATATAATACAAGAATAGGTATTTGTAAATTATTTATATATATCTAAGTATTCGGAATTACATAAGTATATTTATAAGTATAAACACAAATACATGAATATATATATATATATGTACATAAGAGTATGTTTATTTTCATAAAATAAGTATATACATACATATAGCGTATAACATATATTAGATATATGCAGTATACCGAAAATATATATAGATATATATATATATATATATGTATGTATAAATTGTGAAATACATAATTAATAAGAGAATGAGAAATAATAAAAATAATAATGGTCATACTAATAATATAATCATAATAAAGCTAAAAATCTCAAAAATAGGAAAAAATATGCTTAAAATAATAAAAATATGAATTATATGGTTTAAGTAATTATTAAATCATAAATATATTTAGAAAAAGCTAAAATTAGTATTTTATAATTTTTAAACTAAAATAATAAATTTTGCGATATTTTTATGTTACAACTTAAATTACAAGTCATAACATCCAAAACAAACCTCGTTATGAGAAAATACACTCGAAAACGATCAAAATGGACTATAAGTTCATAACGATCCGAGCTAAAACGAAAATGTTCAAAAATACATAAAGGAAGTCTTGTGAATATAAGAAAATAGTTACTATTAATCCCATTGAGTATGATAAACCCTATAAATATAAGACTTAGGATATATCGGGGAAATAGATAAACTACAATAGACTTTTAGTTAATTAAAGAGTTTGACTTTACAGAATACTTATAAGTGTTATTATATTTTAGGTGTTCAATATCGAGTTCTGAAAACCCCAAAGGTTTGGAGAATAAGCAATAATCCAAGTGAGGGAGTTCTAATGATCTGCTACTTGCTTGTGCGTGTTACTTGTATGATGGTTTGTTGCTTGTTGTTGCTTATATGTTTGAATGACTGTTCTGCTTGTATGCTATCATCTATGTGATTACTTTTTTTTAAATTGATAAATATAAATATTTGACCCAAATAACTGGTTCTATTCGTCGCATATCTATGACCTAGTAAATGTATGGATGGAGAGTGTTAGCCTTGCAAAATATTGAAAAAGGTATTTTTGAAAAAAGGTTTTCTTAATCTTAAACGTATTTTGTACGAATTTGATAAGGGCTATAGTGCCATAAATGGTATTTTATCGTTAAGGCAAAGCTAGAATGGGTTCTCCACTTAGTATTGAGAGGATTCGCTTTATTGTACTTGTAAGGCCTTGGTTAATTTTGGCTTGTGAGATAGACTCGCAAGTAGTGCTCGAGGAGCCTTGGAGGGTGGATAGTCCTAGAATGGAATCCCTTTATTTGAATTGAAATCTTTTCTCGGCTAGGGTAATAGTCAAGTGTAGCCTAATGGGTAAGGCCCCTAGGTAGTCTCATGCGGGTAAGCTGAGGTGTCTTGTGCGGGTAAGTACAAGGGATAATCGAAGTGTAGACGACGTAATTCTACACCTTCCATAGTTCCGGACTCCTATGGATATGTTGCTTGCATTCATCGTGCTTGCATTCATTTTGTATGTAGATAGCTTGCTTGCATGTATGATATTAATGTATGATAACTTGCTTGAACGGTAGTGGTGAGGAACGAACCCACTAAGCTGTTATATGCTCACTCCCTCATAGTTTCTCTTGTAGGTTTACTTATATTAAGATTGGGATAAGTCTTGAGTGCCGAGTGTGAGATGAAGATATGTATCTTAGTATTAGGAAATAGATGAGTACTCTTTAGATGATACATAAACAACATTTGTTGATAATTTAATTTTTCTTGTATTTCTTTTGTAATATTGGTATATTCTATCTTATTATTTGGTAGGGGATACCGATTCTCTGCGGTTCTAAGGAACTGTAGGATATCGGACACCTATAGTTATTTATATTTGTATTTTACAGTAAATTATTTAGTTAAAAATCAGTAACCTTAGTGATTAATCATTTAGAGTCTTGCAATCTCTTACTTGCAAAGCGATTTTCATATCATGGGTGCACACATGTTATGGAAATTTTAAATAATCATACTAGGCCCCCTATAGGGTCATGACAGAACCATATGAGCAAGTCTTTGATCTTGGGAGTGTGTGATTAGTCTATGATCTCTATCAAGAAGGCTTCGAATTGATTATAAGAATGGTTTAGTTATGACAACAAAATGCGTTTTGCATGTCAACTCAATAAATAATTTGTTATTATGGTATTAATGTAATGTTCATTTGGTAATCTTGAACTCTCAAGGTAAGTTTGAACCATCATTAATAGCTCATGATGATGGAAATATGTGAAAGATTGCTTAGGTTTATGAAGATGGTAATATAAGATCGTTTTGTTTTTCCTTCCTTTTAATTACATAAGATCCAATGAGGATGAGCACCCTAATAAAGAATCATTTCAGACTTTAAAGTGGTAGTCCCATTTTTGTTGTCCATTAATGGAGAATAAGGCCTAAAAATGGGAAATTAATATATGAGAAAATTGAAGAAAGCAAAGGCATTAATTTAAGATGAAGAAATATGATTATTATAGGTAGCAAATCATGGAAAGTCAAACAAGTGTAAGTCATGTCTCGTACATAAGAAAAGATTTAATAAGTATTACACACCACGTATAATATACATGTGATATGTAAATACCAATAAGATGTTGCTATATATGACACGTGTAAGTTATGGGTAGTAATTGATATGGAAACTATTTATGCAATTATTATATATGTCAAGATCTTATTAGTATTTACACACCACACATGTATAAATCACGAGTGGTAATTAATTTGGAAACTATTCATGAATTATTATAGGTATCAAAATCTTATTAGTGTTTACACGCCATGTATGCATAACATATAGCATGTAATACCCAATAAATCTTTTTCCTCATACATATTTAATAGCTAGCTAGATTTAGATGTTATAATGAAAATTATTGAGAAATTCACATTTTTACTATCAAAATTAATAAATATTACATAAATACAAATTTGATAAAAAAATATTATTAAAATACTATTGCTATATCACTTTTTGAATATGTAACATAGACATTTGTATTAATACCATATTTTCAAAATGCGACATTTGTACTAATATAATACCTATGTCACATCTTGAAGATGCGTCATTGGTGCATTTGCATCAATATCGTGACATTAGTGTATTTATACCTATCTATAGTACACAAGTGTTAATGTCCCACCTAGTACAACTAATAATATCCCATCTAGTATAAATAGTAATATCCTATTTTCAAGATACGATATAACAACGGTATTTTGGTAATTTTTTAATATAATTTGTAATCATGTAATTTTTTTTCTTAAAATCAGTAGACATATATTGCAATGAAATTATTAGAATAAGTTACCATTTGATGATTTGAAAAGATTTAACGGTAAAAATGTTGAAGAAGAAGATCTAACAATATAGATTTAACAATGGAGATTAATTCATAAACTAATCCAACCATCTGGATTAAAGACTTGCTTTAAAGTTACAATTCGATCACTTATTCCAATGCCATTAATGTATGGGTTTAATTTTTGTACTTGAAAAAAAATTATAATATCATGTAATGATACAATGCTTTTATGATAACGAGAAATAAAATTGCTTCCTTCTTAAGTAGTAAAATCAAGTGGATAAATGAAAGGGAAAAAAAAAAAAGATTAAGAGAGTCATATCTAATAATAGATACAAATATTATTGTTTTTCTAACTTATAATAATACAAGTTGAACAGCTTACTCATACAATTGAGATATAAGTCTTGTCATTATCCAATTTGTTCACTTCTTGCCAACAATTTCAAATTGTCCTCCTTCCCTCCATTAGCATGATCACACCCATTGCATTCCTTTTTCCCTTCCCCTTCCTCTTCCTCACTATCATCACTGCCATTGTATGCCCATCAATCCCTTGATTTGAAACCCTAGATTGTTTGGATGTCAACATCCCTAAACCTATTCGAGAAACATACGACGATGGTCGAATTATTGATAGATGTTATAGGTAGACATGGACATGCTTAAATGGAAATTAAAAGATGGGATTGGTGAGTTTCTTTGGCTTATATCGAGCACTAAAAATGGTTCTCTTGCTCATTTGTTGAAGATGAAGGTGGTTGTTCATACGAGTACTCAAGGCCATTTTTATGATCGTTAACTTCACTGTAGGATACCATGTCGATATACTTCACTTGGGAGTTCTCAATTATAAGCCCTCAATAGAGTTATCCTTATTATTATAATTATTATCATTATTGCGTGTGTGTGTGTGTTTTTATAGGACAAACATCTTTATTTATTATAGAAAGAGAGCAATTGGATGAAGTGTTAAATACAATAGATATTAGAAAGCCTTTACATAAGTTTAAAACGTCATCTAAACAAAACACCACAGGATGGGTATGAATAAAAAGTAGAGTAGAATTTAAAAAAGATCCCTTCCTTAGAAGTGCATCAATAGGTTTGTTATAATCCCTACTGATATGCCTCATAGCAAGCTTATCGATCTTGTAGCATTGGTCCCTGCATAGGATGATAAGATGAGATAAAATCAAAGATTCCTGGTTAGAGTTTTGAATGATGTCAAAGGCTTCATAGCAGTCATTGAGTAGGATGACATTTGAATAAGATTTTTGCTATGCAAGTTCAAGCGATATTGCAATCCCCTAAAGTTTAGCCTCTATTGGGGATGAAAGTGCAATTTGTTTGGTAAATCCCACAAGAAATGTGCCATTATAACCAAAGAGTACACCACCTACTCCAGCCCGTTATTCTATAAAAACTTACGCATTGGTGAAGATGAAAATGGTGTTAGGGTCTCTATATTGTGAAGGTGGAAGTAGATGGACATTTGCATTAGTGGGAGTTGCGTTTGGATGCCTTGAAGCATGCTTGATTGCCCAGAAGTCAACAGTAAAAATCCCTGCCCAAGGAATCTAGTTACATTTAGATGTGTTTCATTGGAAAGCAAATAATATTGGCCGTGGAAGTTTCAATTCCATATACATCTTCTTTGAAAACTTACAAGTTTTCCTGATCCAGTCCTTGAAAGGCAAGGAGAAGGAAGATTGAAAATGTGTATAGTGTATAAAAGAACTCTAAATTGTTTGTGTAACATGACAATATCGAAAGACACGTTGTAAATTTTCAAAGGTGCGATTGCAGAGAACGCAGAAGTCAACAGCGTGTAATCATCTATGCAGCTCTTATAAGAAGAGAATCATGCATCAATCTCCATAAGAAGTATTGGATCTTGAGCATCATAGGTAGTTTCCAAATTCATGACCACTCATTATATTGGATCAAATTTGATTTTTCTTCTTTCAACTTCAAATGTGCTGACTTGACAGTAAACAAACCCAATGGTGTTGTTTCTCGAATGACAACATTCTCTACTTTGCAAATACGTGACCGGGTTAGTGGAAAACCAATTAAATTTTCATTTCACATATTCAAGTTTACCCAAACTTCAACAACTGATAAGGTCAGATGATTTTGCATTAGGGATCTAATGAAGAAGTTGCAAAGGATGCCCTCATTTGTCCAATTATGATCCCAAAATAGGACCCCTCTTCCATTACCAATTTGCCTCTTCATAAAATTCTCCATCCATTTACCATCTTCATACAACTTCTGGGCCAACACAGTAGTATTATGAAAATTTTGCAATCAAATACATTGCTTATATTTCTGCAGCATTACTCTGTCCCCGAGCTCCTTGCCTTGTCGTACCTGCCATGTCAGCTTAGCCGTAAATGCTCTATTTCTTAGCTGTAGATCATGCAACGCTAGGCCACCTTTTTTTTTTCCCCTCCTTTCTTGATTTAGTTTTTCCCATCCAACCTAACGGATTTTCTTCCAGTCTGAATTTGATCCCCAAAAAATTCTCTTGCCATGCTTTCGATTCTTACAATGACGGACGAGGGAAGGAGAGAGACTTGTAGATAATAGTTAAAAATACCTTACAACAAGTTTTGACAAGGGAAATTTAAAAGCTTGGATTTCCACCCCGTCAATTTAGATTTTATTATTTCAATATGAAAGTTCAGACCTATAGCTTTCATTCGCCTTGTTTTTGCTATTGGGAACCTAAGATATTTCCTAAAGTTTGTACCTTGCTTAATGCCTGAGATATTTTCAATCTTATTTGTTAAATCCACCAACATTTTTAGAGAAGAATTAGATTTTCAAAAGTTTATTGATTGCCCTAAAAGAGAACTAAACTCTTGCCTAATTTTCACCATATTATGAACATTTTTGGTTATGGCTTCTGTCATTAAGATCACGTTATCCGTAAAGAACAAATGTGAAAGTCTCAAGAAATCTTCTCTAAACTTAATTGGTTTCATTCCCCATTTTCTACTTCCAATTGAATCATTATCATTATTATTATTCATTTTAAATACTGCAACACTTCATTGGCCAAGTTGTGGATTTGGGCTACTTATTTGATATATTAACTACTGCAACAACTTATGACTTTTCCGGTCAAGCTTCTACTGAGTCTTAGATTTTTTTCACATGGTGGTTCCGCGTGCACGCAGCAGCAGTCTTAGGAGGTTAGGGAAGATAGTTTAAAATCTAATACCGATGTGGACTCCCTATTTCAATTGTTATGCTTTGTAAAATTTCATGCCAATAGTTGAGGCAAAAAGAATGTTATGCACGAAATTACCACGTCTTTCTTTCTTCCATGCTCCACCAACAACCAACAAAAGTTCTCTATATTTCTTTGCTTACTAATCTTATACGCTTGATGGAGTTAAGCGATCAGCCAAGTAAAGTGAGCGATATAAAACATTATACATGCTAAAATACGGATCAAGTCATATTATGAGAGTAATATGCCCGATTTATAAGTTCAAAAACAATTACATATCAAATTATTAACACAAATGATAAGAATGACATATCTATAATGCAAATGTCTTAATAGATTACAAAATGATATATTTGGCTTCCACATTTAAATGGAAAAAGTATGATAAAAGACCTCTATATATATATTAAAAATCAATCTAGTCTTGCTCGTTCTTGTTAAGTGATGCCTAAACTTATATTAAATTTCCAATCAAGCCCTTTGCATTTCAAGTAAATCATTTAAATCCAACTAAGTGCTTATGTTGTATGACTGAAAACATAGGAATTGCATGGTATTTAATCATATAAACATAAAGGACTTAAATTATTCACTTGAAGTATAAAGGATTTAGTTAAATTTTTGCATTTTTACGAGAAACTTAAATGATTCACTTGAACTATAAAGAACTTATTTGACTTTTAACATAATATAAAAGACTTCTATACTTATAACAAACTTAATTTATGAATAAACCATTATATAATTGTTCTATGCATGAACCAGTCTCTTGTATGGGAAATGACAGATTTGGTTCTTCTAGGAAGGAATTAATTTAACGATCAATCTTATATCTCTTTGGGATTAGATAATCAAATCCTAAAACTTCAATTTCAATAATCCGGGTCAAAAACTTTTTTTAACCATGGAATTATGTCTTAAAATGTTAGAGAAAATTTAAAATTGCAAATATACTATTTAAATTATTTGTGAAGTTCAATAGATCGCTAAACTTTTAAAGAGTAGATTCTACTCTCCATAATTTTGGCAAATGCACAAATACCCCTAACTTGTTGCTAAATCATTAAAAGAGTTATGCAATTTTAGCAACTCTAAGGGTTATATATATATATATATGTATTTGAAAAAAGCTCATTCTTTTTAAGTTCTTTTAATAATTAATATGGCATGTGAATAAGATACCATGGGATAAGAAAAATATCCACGATATTACTTATTATCCAAATAGCATATCAGATTTGTTACATGTTTTTAAAAGTTTTACAACTTAATTATTGACTAGAGCAACTCCACCACCATATATTATAAAAAATTCAATGTTTTTGTAATGATTCCTCTTTTCACCAAGATTTTAGAAATATTTATTACAAATTTTTGCATTTGGGAAAGGTTGGTTGAGAAAAAGAACCATTAAGTTTACAACTATTATTTTAGTAAAAAGAAAAAAAAAAGTTTACAACTATCATGTGTTATAATATTTTAAGTGGCATTTAGTGTACAAAAGAGTCAAATATACTTACAAATCATTTGAGTTCCATTTAATAAGAGCCAAGTCAAACTTGAACTCGAACTACTCAAATAATTTATTGAGTTGAATTTAGGTGTTATAATGTTTGCCATTACCAACTTAGGAGTTGTTGATAGGCTATTTGGGACATGGTCTTCACGTCTAGGCCGACCTCTTTAAGACATGAGTTGATTCTCGAGGTCTAATTTAACTTGCTTTCCCTAAGTCACACTTCTCATAGTTCTAACGGCTTCCATAGAACCAATGCCAAATGATGAAGAGTTCAATTGGCCTCACTCAAATGATCAGCATGGATTTTGACTTAATTAGAAGGCAGCCTTTGAATCTTTAAGAACTTAAGTTTGAGCTAAGTCCAACTCATGAAGTTTAAATCATGTTGCTTAGGCATAAAGATATAAGAAGTGTTTAAACTTTTGAATTTAGGCAATTTGAAGCCTAAACTTTCAAAATTTACATCTTAGTGCTCAAGACTTTTACATTTGTTCAAATAAGTCTCAAGTTAATAAATATTAATTATTTCATGGGGCCAATGATATATTACGTAGGCAATTAAAATGATGGTAATGCCCCTTAACAAATTGCCTTAATTCCCCCTTCTTCAAATCACATGGTGGAAATAAAAAGAGAAATTAGGGGAAAAAAAAAACAGAGAATAACAAAATATACACGCCTTTCCCTCATTACTCCATCATAACTCCATCATCTACCCTCCTAATTGTCGCCATTAGCACTGTCGACTTGCCCTTAGTCCTTTCTCTATCATCTTTACTCGCTCTCTACCCATCCTTACTCTCCTTCATTCACTACTATCTCATTCTGTCTGTCAAGGTCATCATAGCATGTTTATGTCAATGCCATTGATTTGTTGCACTACATTCGCCTTTTAAGGAGAAGATTTTAAAGCCTTGGATGACTTATTATCATTTCTTCGGCGTTATGCAATAGTATAAATAAATAGGATTTTTTTAAATTCAAATGCAATTATATTGTAAGCACGATGTCTTCATTCAAATGCAAGTCCTTGGTTATTGATATATCTTTAATTTTGAAAATTTATTTGAATCAAAGTACACATGCTATAGTAGTTGCTTGAACTTGTGGAACAAAATTTTGAGCCAAATCAATCAAATATGTTCTGCTACTTTGAAGACATTCAATTGAAAATAGGGAAAAAATGTTTCCTCTATTGTAGTAGTATTAGAATGTAAATACATACCCAATTTACATACTACATGAGCTAAATGTATACTGGCATTACTTCATATGCAAAATAGTTATGATTATCTTTAGTAGTATTGGAGGAAGATATATCTACTTTGTGAAAACCATCCATCTTTGACTGACTTGCTCTTCAATTTTAGTTTGATGGAACAAAATTACATAAGTGATCCATTGCTGTTTTGCTGCTGCTTTTCGGTAGGAAAAATTCCTGCACTCCTCATGAAATTGTGCAAGGCTGAATTCGTGAATTGTATCAATGGTGCCGTCCTTACTCCTTTCCCATCACATGGAATGCTGAAAACACCTAAAAGTTTAGAGTGATGATTTGAGTAATGGAAGATGTTCAAACAATTCTAAAAGGCACTTTAGTCCTACTATTTGATGTCCGTTTCACTCTTAAATGACATATTTTCGGATCTTTTGCTTATAACTTGTGGAATTTTGAGTTGACAATCCTACATCTGCATATAATGACGTTTTGGGGGATAGCTATTCTACCATTTCCTAATAGTTCAACAAATTGTAACTAGCATAGAACCTTAGCATGGCTATTGGTAAATCTCATTTTTGTGAATAGCAGATGATAATTGATATTTATTGACTAATGCAACTTTCTCTGCTTCAAATTGCAAGGGTTGATTATTTATCCGTTGCTATGTTCGGTGATTTAATTTCCTCTCATCTTGTTTTCCTAAAAAGTCAAGTAAAAAAAAAAAAAAAAAAACTTCATATAAGAATAATTTCCTCAAAGTGAATACTATATTCTATTTATTAAACATTAGCACTATAACTATCTTATCTAAATGAATAATTCATTTAGTATATTATATTGTTTTTCGGATTATTTTCCTGCCCTTGTGAGAATTATCTATCTAAGTATTAGTGACCTTACTAAATCTGCTTCAGGAAATTATTCTCGAGGAGGGCTTAAAACTGGAAGTTATTGTAGCAAGTTTATATACCGTATATCGTGTCAAGGTCCCATTTTTGTAACATACTTGTACTAGTAGGGGCCTATTCTTTTATAGATATTGTAACATAAAAGGGAACGTTTTTTATTTTAACTAAGGCTTTATTATTATTAGAAATTTCCACTTTTAGAAAGTGATACTATTTCACCAGTTTTAATATTTCCTTTTACCAAGCTCAAAAATGTTTGTAAAGCTTTTTACAGGGGTATGAGTAATCTTTTGGATTAAAGCTCTTACTCATCATGTTGGTTGATTACGATCGACGAAACCTATTATATATACATTACCCCCATGCACATACATGCATCATAGCCTTCTGATACTTTGGAATTAATAAAAGTGTGTTATTCATCTTTCTATTCGTACCCATGTCCCTTGTATTACTTTTAGCTTTTTTTCTTATTCGTGTTACTTACAAGTTTCTACCTTATTGGCTAATGTTACGTGTGAGTTAGACTTGCTTACTACTATAAAGGTAGGACAATAAGTGTCACATGATTCGTTTATATGTTAAAGAAATCCTTGGATTGTGATAATTGGTATCAAAGCCTATGTTTTTCCAATGGGAACAGCCATGACGTGACAAGAGGAAGTGAGTAAGAGGCTAGATAGCCTAGAGGAAATCCTGAAGGGATTGTCTAAGTAGATGGATGATTTGGTCACACTGTCGGTAAGAGTAGCTAAAGTTGAGGCCAATCATCAAGATACCAATGCTAAGATGACTGAGATGGACGAGAATTTTGGTATTATAGTACAGACACTCAGAGAGGAAATGCATGTGATGACAAATGAGGTGAGACAACAATTAGGGAATTAAGTAGGAGACTTAAGAATATAGGTTAATACTCATGCCTTAACTAAGACTATTGAGGAGTTAACGGCATAAGTAGTTATTTTGACTTAAGCTATGCGGAATGCTCCTACCCTTGCCCCTATACATGTTCTTGCTCATGAGGACATTTGAAGATGCTTGAGTCTAAGGAATTCACTAGTGTAAGGGACGCTAAGTTATTGGAGAACTTTCTATTTGATATAAAGTAGTATTTTGCTACTGTGGGGACAAATGATTAGAGAACAAAGGTTACTATAATTACAATGTATTTAATTGGTGATGCCAAGCTGTGGTGGCGTGCCAAGTATGAGGAGATCTAAAATGGCAATGCTCATGTAGATACGTGGGCTAAGTTAAAGGTTGAGTTGCAAACTTAGTTTTTCCTTGAAAATGTTGAGTATAATGCCCGAAAGAAGTTGAAGGAACTTTGATAGGATGATGACATCAGAAAGTATGTCTGTAAGTTCTTGACATTGATGTTGGACATTAAGAGTATGGCAAAAGATGATAAGCCATTATATTTCCTAGAAGGACTAAAGCCCTATGCTAGGAATGAGTTACATAGGCAATGAGTTATGAACTTGACTATAGCGTAAGCAGTATCTGAGCGCTTTATTGACTATACTAATGACAGTAAAGGGAAGAACGTGTCGATAGGACATGAAGATAGAAAGTTAGTCAAGTTGGGCAAACCTAAAGATTAGGGAACCCTAAGTTCAAGTAGCAACAGTAGTAATGTTGGAGGGGATTAGAGGAAATCCTACAGCTCTTACCTATCCAGAAAGAGTGGGCTAACCAATGGAGATAAGAAGCCTTCATTTTCATATTTTTTGTGTAATTGGCTACATAAAGTAGCTGAATGTTCGCATAGGATTACACTTAATGCTATGGCACAAAAGGCAAAGAGTGTATGCCGAGATGAAGAGTCGAGGAGTGATGGGTAAGATCAACCTCGATTGGGCACCTTATACATGTTGTCAGCTATTGGAAAGAGTTCCCTAGCACGATGTAAGCCCAAGACCGATAATGATTTGATGTATATCTAGTTGAGCACCAACAGCAAGAGTGCTAGTGCAATGGTAGACTCCAGTACTACACACAACTTCATTGATGTGCTTGAGGTAGAAAGGTTGGAGCTAGTGCTTGCTGAAGACACTAGCTAGATCAAAGCTGTTAACTCTAAGGCCTATCTTATCTAAGGAGTTGTAAGAGTAGTGAAAGGGAAGGTTGGGGATTGGAGTAGAAATCTCAACTTCACAGTTGTTTCATTGGATGACTTCAGCATAATCCTTGGAATATATTTCTTGAGACAAGCCAGAGTTGTGCCTATAGTAGATTGCTTGTTATTCATGGGTGAAAAGTCATGCTGCATGACAATTTAGAGGAATGAAGTAAGCAACAATGGCAAGGAAAGGAAGAATCTTAAGGCTGTAATGCTATCGACGCTTTAATTGAAGAGAGGGCTTAAACATCAAGAGCCAACTTTCTTAGTTATTCTTATAGAGAAAGAGGAAGTAGGAAAGATGGTGATGGTAATAGAAAGTGTCCTGAAGGAGTATAATTATGTGATGCTTGATATGCTCTCGAAGGAATTACCTCCTAAGTGGTCAGTAGACCACAAGATTGAGCTAATTCCTAGTGCCAAACCAGTCACCCGAGCTCCTTATAGAATGTTGCCTCCTAAACTTGCCGAATTAAAGAAGCAGTTAGATGAGCTATTAGAGGCAAGCTTCATTCAACCCTCAAAAGCACCATATGGGGCTCCTATTCTATTTTAGAAGAAGCAGCATGGGAGTTTAAGATTAGGTATCGACTATCAAGTTCTAAACAAGTTGATAATGAACAATCATCATCTAATTCCTCTAATTATTGATATGTTTGATCAACTGAGTGGGGTTAAGTACTTTACAAAGTTAGATCTTCGCTCAGGCTATCATTAGGTTCACATTATTGAGGGCAATGAGCCTAAAATGATGCGTGTAACTATGTATAACACTTATGAGTTCTTGGTTATGGCCTTCGGTCTCACTAATGCTCTTATGACATTTTGTACCTTAATGAATAATGTATTTCATGAATATCTCAATAAATTTATAGTTATCTATCTAAATGACATTATTTTGTATAGCAAGACATTGTAGGACCATATAAAATACTTACAAATGGTTTTCAAGAAGCTACAGGAGAATCATTTGTATGTGAAGCGTGAGAAATTTGCCTCTGCCCATAAGTGCATCAACTTCTTGGGTCATGTTGTTGAAAAAGCGTATATTCGAATGGATATGGCTAAGGTGAAAGTAATCAAGCAATAGACAATGCTTAAGAGTGTAACAAAGTTGTAGTCCTTCCTTGGACTTGTAAATTACTACAGAAGATTTGTTGAAGGATATTTTTGTCAAGTTACACCCCTTACAGATCTATTAAAGAAAGACTAAGCATGTTCATAAGTTGAGGGATGTTAGAGTGCTTTTGAAGAGTCGAAGCGTATAGTTACAGAGGAGTCAATCCTTACACTTCTTGACATTTCTAAGTCTTTTGAAGTCCATACGGATGCTTCAGATATTGTATTAGGTGGAGTGTTGATGTAACAGGGTCATCCTGTGGCATATGAGAGTAGAAAATTAAATCAAATGGAGTATAGGTACTCAGCCTTATCATCTCAAAGATTGAAAGAGTAGCCTATAAGGTCGAGCCTCTTACGTGGTTGAAAGTCTATCCAGTTTTCTATGTCAACGTATTGAAGCCATACTATCTAGATATGGAAAACCCATCTCGCAATATGCCCAAGAGGTCGCAAACCAAGATCAAGTTCAACCTAAGTCAAGCCATAGAAGACATCCTTGTAGAGTGAAGAATTAGAGATTCCGTCACTAGAGATGAATATACAAAGTATTTAGTTAAATTAAGAGATCAAGGAGAAGAAAATACTAGTTGGAAGACTAAAGAAAACCTTAAGCCCTAATTAGAGAGAAAGTTAGCCGTGCCAGCTAAAAGATCTCTGCCACTAAATTTAAGCTCCAGTACTTATTGTCAGGTATGTTAATAGAATTAAGTGGGGGAGGATGTTAATGTCTTATTTTTGTAACATACTTGTATTAGTAGGGACCTATTCTTTTGTACATATTATAACATAGAGGGGGGGGGGGGGTGGGTTTCATTTTAGTTAGGGCCTTACTATTATTAAAAGGTAATACCATTTCACCAGTTTTAACGTCTTATTCTATCAAATCCAAAAATGTCTATAAAACTCTTTACGAGAGTATAAATACTTTTTTGGATTGAAGTTTTTACTCATTCAATGGTCGATTACAACTGACAGCACCTATTATATACACATTACTCTCATGCATATACACATCATAGATTTATAATATTGTTAGAATTAATAAAAGTATACTATTCATCTTCCGGATTTCTATCTTATTGGCCAGCATTACGTATAAGTTAGGTTTACTTACTATTGTAGAGATAGGACAGCAAATACTGTATGGCTCATTTATGTACTAGTAGATAAAATCCCTGAGACACATTGTTTGCCTCTAAGGTTATTAGGTGCTAAAGGTTCCCAATAAGATGCATCCTCATCAAATGACATAGCAACATGGTGAGTGCTATTCAAATATCTTTATAAATTCATGATACATATATGCACAAGAATGTAGATACCACTTAGGTTGTTTTCGAGTAGCTAGTAGATGTACCTTACTCTCACATGTGGTCTATAACCATTGTTTAGACAAGAAAAGTCACCCTTGTTCATGCGTGGTACTGATAAGAATGATGGGCATGTACGGATATGCTCCTAAAAGTATCGATTTGGATAGGAATTATACAACTTGGCGTATTCGATTTTTGCCCTCATATGTTTGCTAGTTAGTTCAACAATACACACAACATTTTACAAGAAAAATGTTTTAGATTACAAGATTTAGCATTTTAAACACACTCTCTATGTCCATGGTATCTTGATGTTGAATAAAACAAGGCTCTTACAAACATTGTCCGAAGAATCTTGCAGATTCTCTATAAAACTAGGAAAAATACATATTTACTATTGTTATAAAAAGAATTACATCATAATGAATTATATTAAAAAAAATTATCTAAATAGTTAAATCCCATCTTGACTTAAAAAGTTAGTAAAAACTTTAGCTTTCTACCAGCCAGTTAACTTTTTCGTACCATGCCGGTTTCGCATTTGTTAAACGCAAGAATCCAAGGGAGACGAACATAAGTTGAGGTGGGCCACAGCGCATTACTCCTGGCTCTTGTTTGAACCAGATCCCCATACGCGCTCCTGGACGCGTGCATCTGGAAAACATTTGGTTAAGGTTGGAAGCGTCGGGTGGAATGCACGATGGTTGAGTAAATTCCAAGGCTGTACTGTCACAAGAAAACCTTAAATTTTTATTTTATTTTTGTAAACATAAATAAACAAGTAAATTAATTGATTGATTAGTATTAGTGTGACACAACGCATATTTGTAAATAAAAATGAAATATCATATAAAATTAGTGTTTCTTGTTTAAAGTGAGATGTTTATATAAAATTGATATCTCATCGATATTTGTGTAATATTCATTTGTTTAATCCATAAATATAAAAATTTTTCCCATAAAACTTATACTTTGTATGGGTATAATTATGTTTAGAATGTCTTAATGGGTTTTGTCCTAGCGGTTCTGTTTATTGATCTTTATGAGTAATGACGCCTTGATTTGCAGAATTAAATAAAATAATAATATAATTGTAATTCTTAGTTGAAAGATTGAATAGAAAACTAATAACTATTTCATAATCTGCAAAACTTTTGATAATGTAGCTCATCTTTAATGATTTCCACTATGTGTCTCTGTTTGTGAATTGAATTGCATCTCTTGCACACAGTAATGATTACTCCTGACAAGTCACAATCACAGTGTCCAAGTCTTCTGCAGCTTATAAGTCTTCTGAAAGAGCTCGAATTTAATATTTCATAACTGTCAATCCATCTATATATCTACACATGTTTCTACCTTATCAGGCTCAAAATATTAAACGTCTAAAACTCTTCGATTCTATTCGAAAGTCATACGAAACAAATCTTAAAAAAACGATCGAAAGATTTTTGTGGGTACAAGAAGAATGGAAAACAGCAATGGAGTAAGTTTATTTATTTCTCTCCAATCTATTTTATTTTCCTCGTCTCGGGTTCATTTTCTATTCTTTGAAACTATGTAAAGTTTACTAGATACTTTATTTTTTTTAGGAGTATATTTACAATTATCCCAAAGTTTTGCAATTCCAATATAAATCTATTTTTTTATATATATTATCATATCATTAGCTATGTGTATGTGTAATAATCTAGCAAACTTGGACTCATTTAGGTCAATGATGGGAACAATATGCTGCTACATGAGATATCAGTTCAAATTATGAGTGACTTATGCCAATTACCACCACCAATACCATCAGAGAACCTTATACCTCAAGTTCATAATGAGCTTCGTGGAGTCAACAAAAAGGCATATGAACCTCAATTTGTTGCAATTGGACCATACCACCATAACAATGGCAAACGCAGTTATTTGCGCTATATGGAAAAGCAGAAGTTACGCTATCTAGACCAAATGCTTAAAAGGAGAGGACAAAACAACATTGATGGGTTACGTAAGTATGTGCAAAAGTTAAGTAAAATAGAAGCTAAAGCTCGTCAACAATATGCTGAAGAGGTCAATCTTACACGAAAAGAATTCATCCGAATGATGCTACTTGATGGATGCTTTATCATTATGTTTATTTATAAGGCCTTACAGCGAAATGAGAGTGAAGACGACCCTCTTTTGCATGTTCCTTGGATGGAGAGTAGCATACAGCGCGATCTATTGTTACTTGAAAATCAACTTCCATTCTTAGTCCTTGAAAAGTTATATAAGTTGATAGGCAATCGGCAACATAATTTTTCTTATCTTGCATGGAGATTCTTTACCCCACAACCAACATGTTCATTCCAAGAATATGATTATAAGTATCTACTTGATCTTAAATATCGAATAGAGATAGCTAAGGTTCTTAATCTTCAATGTCAAGAAGTGATGTTAATGGGTACAGAAGTTGGGAAAATTGAAAATTCTCTAGGAAGTAACAGTAGATATTCAATGCAATCAGCTACAGAGCTTACAGAACATGGAATCAAATTCAAAGCAACAATAAACCACAACAGGTTTAACATTACATTCAATGAGGGTACATTGAAGATCCCAACTATTCAAGTTGACGATCATACCGAGGCACTTTTTAGAAACTTAGTTGCTTATGAACAGCATTGCCAAGGCCAAGTTGGAGAATTCAAGTATGTGACTGATTATGTTATTTTCATAGATTGTCTGGTGAATACTTCAAAAGATGTCAAATTACTTCGTCAAAAGAAAATTATTGATAATTTGCTTGGTGATGATGAAGCGGTTTCAACAATGTTCAACAAGATGGGTGACAATGTTAGTTTTAATGCATCAAATTTCTACTATGCGAGGATCTTCTTTAAGGTGAATAAGCATTGTGAGAAGAAACAAAATCGTTGGATGGCAACATTGAGAAGGGACTATTTTAATACTCCATGGGCATCGTTTTCGTTTGCTGCAGCACTCATATTACTTATTGCCACAATAATGCAAACTGTCGGCACTATGTTATCTATCACATAAAGGACTAAGAGGGCTTTCAAATATGTATTGATTGTAAGAATGGTTTGGCAATGATAATAGAATGTGATTTGTATGTCAACTCAATAAATAATCTATTATTGTGGTAGTAATGTTATGTTCCTTTGGTAATCTTGAACTCCTAAGGTAAATTTGCACCATCTTTGAATGCTCAAGATGATGGAAATAAGAGAAAGATTTCTTAGGTCTACAAAAATAATAATACAAGCTAGTTTTATTTTTCCTTCATTTTAATTACATAAGATTCAATGACGATGAGCACTTTAATAAAAAATCAATTCAGACTATAAAGTTGGTAATCACATTTTCTTTGTTCATTAATGGAGAATAACGTCTAAAAAGGAGAAGTTAATATATGAGAAGATTGAAGAAATGCAAAGTTGTTGATTTAAAGTAAAGAAATATGATCGTTATCGGCAACAAATCATGGAAACTCAAACAAGTGTAAGTTATGTCTTGTACATATTTTAATAGCCAACTTTACACTTTATAACGAGAATTATTAGAATAAATTTGGATTTGGTCATTTGAAAAGATTTGAGATTGGAAATGTTGAAGAAGTGGATCTAATAGTATAGATTTGATGATGGAGAATAGTTCATAAACTACTTCAACTGTTTGAATCGGAGACTTGTTTTTAAGTTATAATTTGGTCACTTATTCCAATACCATTAATGGGTGGATTTAATTTTTGTACTTTACAAAAATTTATAATATCATGTAATTATACTATGCTTTTATGATAACAAGAAATAAAATTACTTTCTTCTTAGTAAATCAAGTTGATAAATGAAAAGGAGAAAAAAAGATTAAGAGAGTCATATGTATAATAGATGCCAATATTATCATTTTTTAAATAAGATGCATAAGTGATTATATTTACCTTCTCAATTACAAGTTGGACAACTTGTTCATATAATTGAGAGATAAAAACTATCACTATCCAATTTGTTTATGTACTTTATGCCAACAGTTTCAAGCCATCTTGTTTCCTTCATCGACATGATCACACTGATCACATTCATCTTCCCCTTCTCCTTCTTCACCATCGCTACTGCTGCTACATACCTACCAATTTGTAGAACCGAAAGCCTTGATTGTTTGGATGTCATCATCGTAAACCTATTTGAGGGTGAGTTTCTATAGCTTACATCAAGCACTAAAAATGGTTCTCTTGCTCACTTGCTTGAGATGTAGTTGGTTGTTCATGCAAGTACTCATGCGAATACTCTAGACCTGGGCCATTTCTATGATCATTAACTTCGATGCAGGATATGATGTCGATACACTTGACTTGGGATTTCACAGTTGTAAAGTTTTTCCTTATTGTTATAATTATAATCATTATTATTATCATCTATGCTATCAAGCCAAAACATTCCATTTGTCTTTCTATTACATTATATAAAGTTTTAAAAACTAAAATAAGTGTATGATTTGACTTGGCTAGTATAGTTTTTTTTTTTTTTTTTTTTTTTTTTTATCATTGTTCATTTTAGGTACTGCATCACTCCATAGCCTAAGTTGTAGACTTAGGCCACTTATTTGATATATCAAATGATGTAAAAACTTATGAGTTTTCCAGTCAAGATTCCTTTGGGTCTTAGAATTTTTTATCACACGTGGCTCCACTTGTATGCAATAATAGTGTTAGGTAGTTAAGATAAATAGTTTTAAATCTAATACCAATATGGACTACCCATTTCAATTGTTGTGCTTTCTAAAATTTCATAGTAATAATTGAAACAAAAGAATGTTACGCACAAAATTACCCTATGTTTCTTTCCCCATGATTTCCATTAACCAACAACCAACAAAAGTTCTATATTTCTTCATTTAGTACTCCTTTAGGCTTGACGAAGTTAAGCAATCGGTCAAGCAGTGGTATAAGATACTATACAGGGTAGAAGATGGATCAAGTCATATTATGAGAGTAATGTGCCCATTTTATAAGTTAAAAAATAATTAGACATCAAATTGTTAATAAAAATTATAAGAATCAAGTATCTATAATATAAATGTCTTAACAAATAACAAAATGATATATATGTATATAAGCTTATTATTGGTTTTCACATTTGAATGGAAAAAATATGATAAAAGACCTCTATATTAAAAATCAATCTAGTCCTCTATGTTCTCATTAAGTGATTTGATTAAATCACTTGAACTTATACTTAAATTTCCAATCAAGCCCTCTACATTTCTAAGTAAATCATTTAAGTCCAACTAAGTCCTTATGATGTATGACTAAAAATATAGGAAAATTGCACGGTATATAATCTTATAAACATAGAGGACTTAAATGATTTACTTGAAGTATAAAGGATTTTTTGGCCAAGGAAAAAAGTATAAAGGATTTAGTTAAGTTTTTTCATTCTTATGGGAAACTTAAATGATTGACTTGAACTATAAAGAAATTATTTGACTTTTAACATAAATATAAATGACTTCTAATATACTTATAACAAACTTAATTTATGAATAAGCCATTATATAATTATTCAATGCAAGAACTTATGTCTTGTATGGGAAATGACTAATTTGGTTCTTCTAGGAAGGAATTAATTAAGCAATTAATCTCATGCCTCTTTGGAATTAGATAATCAAATCCTAAAACTTCAATTTCAATCTTCAGGGACATATCAACGCTTGACCAAAATTTTTAGAAGATATACTGCAATTTTTCCCAAATATTATGAATGGGTTATATTAGTAAGAAGCTCATTCTTTTTAGGGGAAAATGCAAGAAAACCTCTCTAAAATTTGACTTAGGTATGGATTTTCTTCCTAAACTTATATAGTAAATTTTGGGCCTCCTAAATTTTGATAAATTGACAAAACAACCCCATAATCCTTAAACTTTGATTTTGGTGCGTAAAAACCCCTTAAACTTTAATTTTTGTGCATAAACACCTCTTTAAACTATGAAGCATTAAGGGGTATCTATGTACCAAAATCAAAGTTTAGGGAGTGTTTACATACTAAAATTAAAGTTTAAAGAAGTTATGGAAATTATTTGCCAATTTATAAAAGTTTAGGAGATAAAAAATCTCACTTTAAAAGTTAAGGGGGTCAATCACACCTAAGTCAACATTTAAGAAGGTTTTTTGCAATTTCCCCTTCCTTTTAAGTTTTGTTAAATAATTAATATGGCATGTGACTTAGATAGATACCATGTGTTAAGAAAAATATCTATGATATTATTGTCAAATAACATGTCAAATTTTGTTACATGTTTTTAAATGCTTTACAATTTAATTATTGACCAATGCACTTAAAAAAGGATGGTTGAGAAAACGTATGACTAAGTTTACAACTATCATGTGTTCTAATATTTTAATGTATTATAACATATGGCAGCTGGGTTGTAAATGAGTCATATATACTCACAAACTATTTGAGTTACATTGGATCGGAGTTGAGTCAAACTTAAACTCTTTCTACTTAAATAGTTTATCAAGTTGAATTTAAGTGTCATAATATTTGGCTCTACCAACTTGCATGTTGTTGATATGTCATCTTGGACATGACCCTTACACTTAGGCCAACCTCTTTAAAACATGAACCCAGTTCTCAAGACCTAATCCAACTTGCTTTTCTAAGTTGAGCTTCTTGTAGCTTGAATGTCTTCCATAAAATCAATGCTAGGTAACAAAGAGTTCAATTAACTTTACTTAAATGATCAGCATGGATTTTGACCTAATGAGAAGAAGGCCTTCAGCTCCTTGGGATCTTGGGTTTGAGCCAAGCCCAACTCATGAAAATTTAATCATGTTGCATTAGGATAAATATGCAAGAAGTGTCTAAACCTTTGAATTTGTGCATTTTGATGCCTAAACTTTCAAAATTTGCATCTTAATGCTCACAACTTTAAAATTTGTTCAAATATGTATCTCAAGTTAATAGACGTTAATTATTTCACACTGCTTGGCATCTTATATGGAGCTTTCTTTCTACGTAGATACATGATATATTACATGGGTAATTGAAATAATGGTAATGCCCCTTAAGAAATTGGCTTAATTCCCTCTTCTTCAAATCCTTTTTCTGTTGTCGACAAGGTCATGATAGTATCTCTATGTCAATACCATTGATTTGTTGCATTGCATTTGGTTTTAAGGAGCATATTTTAAAGCCTAGATGGCTTATTAACATTTCTCTGGTGCTTTGCAATAGTAAAAATAAACTGGATGTTTTCATTTAAGTGCAATTCCTTGGTTATTGGTATATCTTTAATTTTGATAAGTTATTTGAATCAAAGGATACATGCTATAGTTAGTTGCTTGAACTTGTGGAACAAAATTTTGAGCCAAATCAATCAATATATTATGCTACTTTCAAGACATTCAACCAAAAATTGGGAAAAATGTTTTCCTCTATTATGGTAGAAAGTAAATATTTACCCAATTTATGGACTACATGAGCTAAATGTATACTCACATTACATTGTACACAAAAGAGTTCTAATTGTCTTTAGCAATATTTATGGAAACGATCCGTCTTTGCTTAACTAGCTCTTCAATTTTAATTTGATGGAACAAAATTGCGTAGGTATGGGCATGTTGATGAAAACAAGAACAATGTCATTATGTTTTCATTATCATAATTGAATGCAAGCGGGAGCTAAAGATTGGAAAAATATATTAAAAAAAAAGTTTAAACATACATATGTAGTGCCGCCCTTAGAAAGTCAAAATATTTGTCTCGATGAAGATATATAATAAGTAATGTAAATCTTCTGTTAGCTTGTTCAATTTGATTTATTCAAACATTTGTAGGTTAAGGTATTAGAATTGGTTTATCACTTGGAAATAAATTAGGGGGGCAAGTGCTTAATACCTTTGTTCAATCATAATTTTTGTAACATGCAATGTTTTTCTAAAAATTGCAATAAGTGTCGGATGCGTTTATCCCCTTGTGACTAACAATTCAAACACAAGAGTTGTTACTTGAAGATATATATCAGTTTTGTTGCTCTCAGGATTTAGCTGCTTTTAGTGCTTGCAAGATACGACCTTATTATAAAACATTGACTACTTTGTCATGTTCCATAGGACTTAAAAATTGGACTTCAGCTATGAAATTGAATTTTTTAGGCTTGGGGTTTCAAATGTCTGTAAAGAATTTAGGGAAGTTATGTTAGAGGAAAGAGAGGAGTATTTATAAGGTGTTTTTACTTATTGCATGATATTTTCATGTGTGCCATGTTCTTTTTTAAAATGCATCAAATATACACCTAGAAAATTAAAATATAGACCCACTAGCCATGTCAATTGTTATTTCATGTTCGTTAACTTGAGGCACTTATTTAAACACATTTTGAAAATTTGAGCCCTAAAACACAAATCTTGAAAGTTTAGGTATTGAATTGCTTCAAATCAAAAGTTGAGGTGCTTCTTGTGCCATTATCGTTATTATGCAAAAACGGTTCAAAATAACAAGTAAGTGGACAACCATTTCTAGTCACTTCCACAAAATTTGTAGTATGTCTTGAGGTTGTGGTGCACAAGTAGGAGATAGCTCAATTTCATCCTTTACAAATAGAGGATGAAGTCTCTCAATAGCAAACCTTCATCTTCATTTTGACATATTTTGACCTACATTACACAACTTTTTCTTCTCTCACACATACTACTGACCTAACCATTAAAGTAGTCACGTCGAAATACCTTATGATATTCTTTTTATCTTAACGTTTACTCTCTTGCAATTGTTCACCTACCAGTTGAGAACCTCAATGACCTTTCCGGGATATAAAAAACAACATAAGCCTAATAAAGTTGGAAGTAAAATTTAAATGTTAGTTGAATTAGTATGTTGCTAATAATAATATAATTAAAATAATATTTTTCGATAAAGTATAATTATACAAATTTAATTGAATCTAGTTCATATTTTGAAATTTTAAATTAGTTCGAGCTCAACTTAATTAGTACATGATCATGAATTGTATGTGTTGATAAGTAATTTTAGACTTAAGCTCTTAGGCCCAATTCTACATGGAAACTTCCTAGAATCCACATGAGTAAGTCCAATTACTTGATGAATGGCTAGTTTGGATGAGTTAGCTTGAGATCAGCCCATGAAAGATACTCATCAACATCACCTCATTCAGATGAGTCTTACCACCTTAGACAGCTTAACTTAAACTAGCCCTAAGCAAACAGATTTAATCTTTGCAGATTGGTATGACAAAGCCCCCTCATAGCTTGTGAAGGCCTACTTGCCTAATCAATTACTTACTTGAATCAAAACCATCTAAGGTGGTTACTTGAGCAATCTAGCCAACCTGGAGGTTACCTTCCTAATCTACCGTGATATACTTTGCTAATTAGAAAGCCAATTTTAGATATGGTTTATTAGAACTTTCCTAAACAATAACAGTCTCATCACTTATTACTAAGGGTGAGACCCCCAAGGTCTAGTCATCTAATATTAATTGTTACTTTATCATTTCCTCATCACTTTTCTAATTTGAGCGTCACAATGTCCATGCTAAGGCAATCCATAACGTGTTTTTAGAAGTTGCATTTGCTTCAGGCCAAAGACTAGAGGTTAGACACTCGAATATTAAAACTACGAGCTTAATTCTAGACTTCGATAAAATCTACAGTCAACAATATCTATTGATTTAATAATATAGAAAAACTAAGTTTATTCAGACATGTTAAAAAGTTATTATAATCCCTTTCCATGCAATAAAAAACCTCAACATATTATCTTTTAAGTCAAAAAGCTAGCCTTTATTTGTAATTTTTACTTCTGAGCTCTTACTAACCCTGTTCCTCTTTAACATGATTACACTCACACCTATCGCTTTGCTTTTCCTCCTCCTCACACTACCTCTAACGTCACCACATACCTGCCAATCTGCAGCACCAAAGTAGTTGATTGTTTTGAGCTCAACATACCTAAACTTGGTAGATGAAAAAATATAACGATGGTTGAATAATCGAAATAAGTCATAAGATGACTGTGAACATGCTTAAATGGGAATCAAAAGATGGAATTGGTTATGTCATTTGACTTGCAGCAAGTATGAAAAATGGGTCCCTTACCAATGGCTTGGAGATGAAGATTGGTGTTCTTAAGGGTACTTTAGTAGGTGCTCCTACAGATTTTTGTGATCATTACTTTGATGCTGGATACGATGTTGATACGCTTGACTTGGGAGTTTTATATTATAAAGCCAAAGTAAAGTTTGATTATGCTTTGTTATCATGAATTAGTTACGTGAAAGGCATCAAGGATGTGAAATCTATTCAAAGGATTCTTGGACAATTAGAAGATCTGAGGTAATCAATTTGAATCCTTATCTTTTCCTTAAACCTTAACCCTAAAATCCTAAGATTTAATCTATTGTAGATTTAGAAGAAACTTAGGAGTTAGGTCTTAACTAATAAGTCGTAATCTTTAGTGCAAAATGATAATTCAATATTTAAAGAGGAGTTTTAATTGAAGTTTTGGGTACCTTAGATCTTGTGTAAGGTCAACTTAAATAGCAAACCTAAGTGAATAACCTTAAGGATTATGGTCGATCAGCTTTATTTTACAATCAACAAAGCCCTTATGAAGAGTTACACTTGACTTGCCCTAGGCTATGGTTGATTGGCCTTTGCGATTGACCCAAGCGGTTGACTAACCTTCTTCATACTGGTGGTCAGTTGAGTTTTAATCATAGTTTAAAGTGGAAAACCTAATCCTTAAGCTAAAGAATCGTGATTATTACAAAATATCAAGTTTTGATCCTTATTACACATTAAATTATATGTGTTGATTATCATTGTACTTCTATTGAGTTTTGAGTTGGCTTCCAAGTACATTGTTACTATTTTGTGTTATATGCACTAGGTATTTAGCCTATAAAATATATGTGATATTATGTATATCTACCTGGACCTATAGGTGCCAACTATGAATGGGAGTATAGTGGTCTTATATGTCTTAAATGAAGTGGTTAGATTAGGTGCTAAAGTCGTTGTGGTTACTTGATAGGTTGTCAATATGAGAAGTCATGATTGATACGATCAATGAGTATGAAGGAAGTTACAATAATGGTCTAATCAATAGAGCATACACGGATTAGAACGATATAGATAAACCTAACAAACTCAATATGAGATGGTTATTGTTTTGGCAAATGATAGCAAGAGCAGCCTTGTAAAGTTTGTGGATATGTCCTTTATAACTGATGGGCCTGTGAGCTTATTTATTTTGTCACAAGTGTTGAGCTATGCATTTGGCATAAAGTGGAACCTTAGTCATTTTGAACTTAAGCTGTTAAGCATATATTGTGTGTTTAGACAAATTTTAATTTGATAATTAGTTTGTGGCATCTAGCAAAATTATAGACCTTTCTACAAGTGTGACATATATGTGTTGTTGCATAATAATTATGTATTAGTTTTCATTAACTCTCTTTATTGTGCTCTATGATTTAAGATGATGATGACATATCCTTTGATTCATACGAGTATGGATATTTTTTGCATCTTGGAAATTATTGTCGTAGTAGTTATAGATTTCATAGTTAGATTAGTCGATGGATTATTTAAACTGTGGTTTTGTTTTGAAGAGATTTGTTAGTTTGCTTTATAGAAAACCTATAGATTTGTGTTTTATCTAAGACCTAATGCCAAATTAGTAGATCTAGCACTTGAACCGTTGAAACAGTCAACGTCGAAGATCAGGCCAACATTTAATTAAAATTTTGGACTGAAAACATTAAATACCCACTGACCCAATTTCCAAAGTTGTGCAATAATTTAGTGTATGGAAAAACTTTCAAGCCAATGACATTAACACAAGCAACACAAATTGTATTTATAAGTAATCATTCAAGGATTGTTTTTTAATAGGACGAATGTATGACCACTCCATCTAATCACTTATTCTTGATAATTTAAATTTCTTTATCCAATATTGTATTTTCTTACCACATTTTACATGACCATACAACTATAAATAGCCAAACACATTAGGAACGTACATACTTGATTCATTAGAAAATGAAACTTTTAAGTATTATCTGATTATATATTAAACAAATACTAGCCAACTAACTTTTTTTTTTTTCACTTTTTCATTAATGGTCCTTAAGGTTTTGTTCATATTAAAATTTTAAACATATAAAATTTCACTTATCCTTAGTTCCCTAGCTAATCCATATGTAGATTTTGGTTTTAACATATTTCATAATTCATCTCTACAAAAAGAATTAATATTTAATACTTCTGTCTCTTGTGTTAATTCCAACTTATACAATTATTGATACTGGTTTCACTTTTATAATATATTTTCATTAGAGTTGATTGTTATTGTTTGTAATTAAAAAAATAACATATTTTTTCATACTTAAAAGTGAACTAGTTATTTTTATTGACTTAGGTTTGATCTCGAGTTGACCTCGCTTTCACCTCCTTACCCTTGACCCTTTGACTTATGTAGGTTAATCTTCTGGTTCAAGTTTGGTAACATTGCATACGACAATATGAATATGTGATGGAACCATTACATCCCACATACGAGTGTAACATATAAGCTCATGTAGTAAATACTAACATTCATGTTTGGTTAACTTCATAGGATCAAAATGAGTAACTAGTCTTTCATTAAAAAGTTATCAATGCCTTTTGTTTATAGAATAACTTTTGCAAAATTTCTATTGCTACCAATTCTGGAATTGAGATTACATTTTACCACCAAAGGGATAACTATTCCTTTTCGAACTGAAGAAGTATTGTTTTTTCTCCTAACTTATACACTTTATCCATGAGAGCTTAATCCAAACAACTAAGCCATTAATTAGATAAGGATGTATTGATATTTTTATATTTATATATATTAAGTCAACAACCTTTTATTCAACTTCACACTTTTAATATATAGTTTTATTTTTTTCCCTCTCTCTAGCATCATCTTTCTACAATATTTACATTATGTATTGATAAGTTTTCAAAAATATCTTCTACTATATGTATATATCTCTCTTCATAAGCCAATAAGCTTTTATTCAACTTCACACTTTTAACATATAGTTTTATTTATTTTTTCTTTCTCCAAGATTATCTTTTTACAATATTTACACTATATGTTGATAAGTTTTCAAAAATATTTCCTAATATATATATATATATATATATATATATATAT